>ML829755.1:15572-29854 GCA_009831015.1 Picea engelmannii
TCACCTATGCTAGCCATGACACATGAGGATATTAGTGGAATTCATGATGTGGTAGAGGAACCTTGTGTGGTGATTGAACACAAGGGACATTTATATCTGCAGGGCTAAGAGGAGAGGCATGACCTGGAGACAGATGACTATTTGCATACCTTCCATTATGGGGAGAGTGAGTCACATATTTTGGGGAGTACATCAATAGATCAAGATGTGGAGACCAACATATCGATGGGACACTAAGTTCAGGGACTGGTCTGTTGACCACCTATTCAACTAGGGGGTCAACTCGATGTACCATGAAGATATGCATTATCAAATGCTACCAAGTCAGAGACTTATTGGTTCTACAAGGCGGTTTTGGCCTTCAGCACATCTTTTTATAATGGAATTTCCGCTTTCCTGCGTCGGATAATAATGTAATGGGTCTGCATGGATCATAGTTAGGTCATTTTCCTTAGGACTTCATCATGAGAGGATTCCATTTCACTGAGTATTTTTTTTCCTCAGGTTATTAATTTGGCCTAACCAGCCTTATTAATTTCCCTTGAGTTTTTCACTCCCACAAATAATTCCTCCAAAGTGGTGAAAGGCATTCTAATGGTTTGGTGCTCTGGTAGCTAGTGTCTAGGAATGTTGTAAATTACCATGTAATACATCTCCTAAAGTTTTGTGGAATTTCATCGAGTCTAGATAGGTTTTTTTTAATTTATTAAAATTGCCTAAGTTGGGTAATTTTAATTAAAATTTGATGAAAAATGTAAAAACTAGGTCCTTGGGATTTTGATAGGGGTATTTGTGCTCAAAATAAATGGAATGAGACCCCATACACCCTTGGACCAAATTTTGTCTCAATTGGACAAGTTTTTCTAGGTGTTTGTCCATGAGGAGTCTTAGTTAGTCAAAAACAACAATTTAATTGCTAGTCATGACATAGTCAAAATGTCATTTTTTGTAATTTTGAGCTAAATGGTTAGATAAAAGGTGGGATATGATGCCTAAACCTTAGCCTATCCCATCCTAACCCCTTTCCTAACCTTTTACACCCTCTCACTATTACACTCACACCTTTTCACTTGTTCCCCTAGGAGATTTACACCCCCCTTGATGAGTATGTGGTCCCAACTTACAAACTAAAGGGTTCCTAACCATAACCCCTAACTCCTAGTGCACCCTCCCTAGTGCCTAACCATAGTGTTGGGTGGTTTAAAAGGGGATTACCCATCCCCCTCACTCATCCCTCATCCCCCTCACCTCTCCAAAACCCTAAAAGTGCACCATCCTTGAGATTGACAGTTTTGTTTGGGTGTTGACACTTGTCTAGCATCCAAGAGGGGTAACTTTGCCTCTCCAAGTATAAATGAAGGTCATATATCCCTCATTTCTCACCAATTATATTTCTATTGTTACTCTACCCAATTTTCTCCTCACTCTCCCATCTCTCCCATCTTGCTTTCATCCATTCTCTTGCTCTCATCTTTGGAGAGGAACTTGTTGCAAGTATTTGCAACAACTTCCTACTTGTTAATAGAAAGATTTGGAGGAAAAATGGTGTGTTAAGAGTATTCTTGGTGCATCTATGATTTGTGGTGATATTGCTTGGTGTTTATTTGTGTAAGCATTTTTTAGATCTAGAGTAGAATTCCCAAGCAAGGTATTTTACTTGGGTAGATTTTTGATAGTATTATTGTGGATCTAAGTGAGTAGAGTTTAGATTTGCAAAGTATTTTTCTTTAACTTATATACTCACAATTTTCTCGTGTATTGTAGTTTTATCATAGGTATTTGCAGGTTACTTCAAGGGTTTGAAAGGCTTGTTTCAGATTTCAAAACTTGCCTTCCTCATCCATTTTGAGCCTCTAAAATTTCTACAAGTTATTTATGTTATTTACATTCATATTTTTTGGTTGTCTAACACTTAGAATAGGTCACACAAATATATATATCTTACTGAAATTTTTATGCGGAAAATTTATGTGTAAAAGCATAAATGTTCCTTCACTTTGGTTGTCTTTTGCAGCATTTCCAACAAGCTTTTGCTTGCTGGTTTTTGCAGATTCTCGCTAATACAAGGAGACGTGTTGCCCATTTTGGGCCACAAAACACTCAAGAAGAGCCTCCTATTGTTGGGTAACATAACCCCCTTCTTTCTCATATTTTCTAGCAATTGTAAGCAAGCCCAAGGGAGTCCCAAAAGGACTTGCACTTCTCATATTGTAATTTTCTGCAATTTAATTCTTTAGTTGTGCCTACATCTTGGAGTGAGTTTGGCCCAGCAAACCCCCAAAACCATAAGGCTAGGATGGTTATTTATTTTTTGCAAATATTTTATTCTTTTGCTTGCCCCACTTGTCATTAGGACAAGGTTGAGAGGCTAGGTTTATTTCAGCATTTCTTTCAAGTTCTTTCAACCCACTTTGGCTCAAAAAAGGAAGGCTTGCCTCCACCTTGTGCCATTGTTTGTGGTTCTCTTAGTTTAGTTTATTTTTCAGCATTTAATTTCAACTTGCTTACACCTCGGAGTGTGCTTGGCCTAGCCAACCCCCAAAATCGTAAGGCTAGTATATGGTTTTACTTCTTCATATTCTTTATGGTTAAAATGATCTAGAAGTAGAAGTAATAATCTTAATGCTAGTTTAGGCCCATGGAGGCATGAATGTTTTATGATGCTCTTTAATCTTTCCTTTCCATTTGCAAGCTCTACTTAGTTCAAGTACATTTGCTTTCATCTTTATTCCAGAAGTACTTTACTTATCTTGCAGTATCATGGGCATGGCATAATTTCAATGGTTTAAGGAAAACATATCTTTTAATTTTTGCAAGTTAAATGTCCAAATACTTCAATGTTATTTCAAGTTTTACACTTTGATTAAGTGTTTTCCTTTACTTGCAAGCAATTTCCCTTTTTGTTGTTCAAGCACTTGACACTTTAGCAACCACATCTTGCTCAACACACAAACTAACTTAATTTACCTTAGTTTCATAGGGCATAAAATTAACTAAACTTAATAGGGCACTCACCACCGATCCAACTTTGCCATCTAAATGAGGATTGTAAGGAAGCAACAGAAGGTGCTAGATCGGGGACAATATCACGGCGCTTGGCATCCTTTTCAGGAGTACTTCTTTCCTTGGGTGGGGCCTTGTTTGTCTTACTTATTGAGCACCCAGCAACTATTTGGTACAAGCAGGGGGATTTTTGAGGTTGTCACTTAGTTAGGATTCACTCTCTAACTCAAGAACTTAATAATCCTTTTAATAAAGTTTGACCTTGGGACGTTTACATTGGCATATATTGTGTGGTTGCCACTTAAGTAATCTTGCAAGAAATTAACTTTCCATTCATTTTCATGCAAGTTTATTTCGGTTTTGGGGATGATTGACTAAGTGATTTTTAGAGTTGTGCCCTTGCCCTTGGAGGCTTATTTTGAGCACATTAATTTTCAATTTAAGTTGTGTGTTGGTTTATTGGATTGGTTCCTTGAAGTTGTGCATCCTTTGGAGGAAACTTCATTGTTGGGTTTATGTTATTTGTGTTTTGAAGCAGCCACATAGAGTTGTGCATCCTTTGGAGGCACTCTATTGTTGGGTATGCTAGCTTGATGTGTTGGTGCAATATTTCCATTTGAAGCAATCTCTATTTCCCGCACAATCAAGTAATTGGGTTAGTGCTTGTCTCTTTGTCCATAATTGTATCATTCATACATCTTGTATTTAGTTGTATCTCTTAGATATTCTTTAGTTGTAACTTTGTATTTAGTTCTTCTTTCTTTGTATCTAATATTGTAATAGTGTATCTAGTTCTAAGTTTCWCTCTTTGTAATCTTGTGTAACTCTTGTAAAATCTATCTCCCTTAAACTCTAGTTGACCCCTTGCCCAATCTTAGGCACTAGTSTTTAGKTGTCTTAGGAAAGGGTTTGTCTTTGCATTGAATTGTTGCACATTGCATTGTTTCTTTTGCATATAGGCTAGATTCCCCCAAACCTTTAACTAATTGAAACCAACTCCTAGAAATTAACTTCTTAACTTCACATAGTAACTAGGGTCTACCCCCCTTGGATTTCCTAGGAGTAAGCCTAAACGGAAGAGGTTCAAGTCGAGGTGACAATGGGTTTTGAAACTACACATTGTGCCTCCAAGGACACACTAAGTGAGTTGGACTTAGCTCACGTTTGCAAGTGTGTATAAGGACGGAAACACGACATTTATTGTTTGTCGGAATGGCCATATCAAAAATATGGACACATCAGTATGGGGTCCGGATACAGATGGCATTAGTAGAGTGAGTGCACAGGAGGATACAGTTGTACATAGAGTATATAGGGTGGTTCAGATTGAGGAAACAATATATGATGATGTACAGTGGCATTCAGGGGGATTCAGTAGCACAACGGACAATGGGTAGTGTGGTGCCTTAGCTTTTGAGGAGTGTGTTGATGAGGATTCCACTATTGACATTAGCATCGAGAGTCATGAGGTAGCACTTCAGCAGGATAGTGTTCAGGAGTCACAACATTTGGCAGGATAGTTGAGGGTCAGAGAGGACATGATCATGGCAACAATTAGACACATTGATGATACACACACATTGGTGGAAAAATATTGTTGGAAGGCCACAATGGCATGAGATAGTTTGAATGGAGAGTTTTCCATTGAGGACTTTCAGACACTCAGGGAGAGAGTGACTATGATGAGGACCGACTACCAACAACTACTTATGGATAGAGATTACCTTCTAGAGGTTGGCGAGAGGTATCATGGAGCACTGACGGAGAAGGAGACTGAAGTGGATCGACTCACTTATGAGTTGGTAAGCACACAAGTATTCTTGGAAGGCACATAGACAACCCTTCAAGAGTTAGAGTCCAAAGTAGAGAAGCTCCTTGAGGAGTCTAGTCAGATATCCACTACATCCATCTCAATAGATAGTCAGTCATATGTTTCATCTATGTCACTAGAGGATGTCGGTGACATGGAGAGTTTGATGGAGGAGAAATAGATGATGAAGGAGAGTGAGGAGTGCTCAGGATTGGAGATGATTATGGAGAGGCATGAACCAGAGGCGATTGAGGGTGTTCATGTGTCACAAGATAACCCATTCCTAGAGAGCCCTCAGGCAGTTGAGCATACACATGCGGATTCTAGAGCCAGAGATAGTTCAGATGAGGACACATCTATATGGGGTCCAGCATTAGATGACACTATTGATGAGGACACCTTCATTTAGGGTCTAGAGCCAGTTGACACTCATGGATTGAGTGATACAGTGATACAGTTGGGATGCAGGGAAACAACTAGAGTTACAGGATATACAGGGGTCAACAGTAGTGTTGGTGATGTTGGAGAGAGTATGGTTGACCATTAGTGTGAGGAGACACTTGTAGATGCATATGATGGCATGGGAGTAGCATGGATTCTGAGTAACAGCTCAGATAGTCCATCGAAATACATGGATGATTTCTTGGTCATACCCTTGGGATTGACCAATGCATGTGACACTTTCCAGTCGGGTATACCATCATGGAGGTTTATTCTACCATCCATTGAGGCCCTCATTAGGTACCACAAAACATAGGAGGATTGTGTGAGGCATCTAGGTGAGTCATGGGCCACTATAGATATGAAAAAGATTCTCCAGTCGGGACAACATGCAGGGTGACTAAGACATATTGAGAGATGACAAGACCTACTATAGAGAGGACCCACATTTAGGTTATGATTACACCTTCATGGACATGATCATGAGGGCAACATATGATACATATTGGGCAGGAAATCCATTGGATTTGTGTGAGTTCGGGGCACCACAAGAGACAGGGCTATTCTTCAGCAAGGTGTCTAAACTCTAGGATTTGTCTGCATACATTGTCATGAGTGAGGATGGCAAATTTATCTGGGCGGGTTGGGAACAACAGGATGGATTAGTAGGCACAACAAAAGTTAGTGGGGATTCTGACAGTTATCAATATGTCACAACAAAAGTTAGTGGGGATTGGAAGTGGTGGACTTCCAAATTGGCCATGGGATCCGAGGATCCATTTGGTCAGTAGTTTGCTTCACCTTTTGATGGTTCGGGTTGTGCCAGTGAGCGATCTACTTCACTCTTGGATTGTCATGAGAGGGCTTGTTGATATTCATTCTATATGGCGAGACATGTTCTCCCTTTTGATACTCGGGATTGAGTCTGGTGATGGATTTGCAGACTCCGGTTCCACAGGGTTGCCTTTATAGGTTCGACTTCTTGATAGCAGGCCCAGTCCTTATAGGTATTTTAGCATGAGGTTCCAGAGGTGGGGGATCCAGTATGTGTACATTGGGCAGACAGTCATGACCAGAGTGGTGCGGTGTCAGTGTGATGGTCCCTTTCAAATATTAGCGTGGGACCCTAGGATTGCAGGGCTAGGCACTTCATTGACTGATGGAGGCGAGTGGATCCTTGCAGAGGGAAATCATATTGATTTTCCATTGATCTTCAGTTTTGAGGAGAGCATGTCACTTTTTTTTTATTCGTTGAGGTCTTGTAGCACCTCACTTTGGCGGCAGCACGTTCAGGTGGAGGAGGCCATGATTGGCTTGGTATGGTCATGGAGATCATAATCATTTATTGTGGAGGCCGAGTATTATTTTCAGGATTTCTCTCACAAGTTGTGTGAGATGGACTCCCTAGAAGAGCGACTTGTGGAAGGGTTGATCGAGTTTTTGTGGTACCATGTTTCTCTACCCATCAGTAGCATTCAGAAGGAGACCTTTTATGTCAGTACATAGTCAGACAATGAATTGATATGAGGATGATTCACATCTTCCAAGTTGACTTGGGACCCAGGTATCATATTTGGTTTCAATTGGATCCAGTTGGCAGAGTGTTAGAGTTTGATGGAGTTGCTTGAGGACAAGCAATATTTGAGAAGGGAAGACTGTAATGTTCCCATTTTTGGATTCCCTTATTATGCAGTGAGATTCATTTTAGGAGGCTTGAGTCAACTAGGTTAGAGGGGTCAAACTATGACATAAGAGAGATCGAAGGGTTTGGAGGAGTTTTGTGGGGCCAAGCTTTATTTATTTACCTTTATTCATCATCAAGATCATTTCTGCACAACTTGTCTTTGGTTCCGTTGCATTTCTACAATTCCCATAAAACAGGGTTATTATTGAGCATATTTTAATTAAATTCACTAAGAATGTCATTTTGGGCATAATATTTGAAGGAACGCCTTAGTGTAATAGCTCATTGGAATTGAGAGGAAAATATCTAAAGGATAAGATGATGAAAAGTTACTTTCAGTGGCTGTAGAACCCATAAGGGAAAATTAATCACTTTTAGAGGAAAAACGTTAATTAAATTAATAAAGTGATTTTATGAAGAAACAATAAAAGTGACTTAAAATTCACTTGGAGGGAAAAGGTAAAAAAGAGGTATAAAAGAGAGATAGGGGCTTCTATTCCCTCATTATGTTGATTGATATTTTGATGTCTAGCCTCTTGGCTAGAGAGCTCAAGGTACTTGAGGGTTTTAAGGGTTTTGACTAAATAAACCCTAGAGATCGGCAAGGGACTGAAAGATTCTCATGTTCCTGATCCAAGATTGGCCAGGGTGGTGAAAGATTCCACCATTGTCATTCTATTGCAGTTTAGTTCTAGTTGGTGCATCTTTGGTGAAGCGAGGTGCATCTGTTGAGGGTTTTCTGCAGACAGGGCGCACTGTCCAATCAAGGATAGTTTGATTTGGGTTTTTGGATGGGAGATATTGAGGAGATATGATTGAGTTTTCCTTTGGCTAATTAAGGGAAACTTGCCTTGGCACTGTGGCGGGTTTCCAACCTCCATATTTTTGTTTTTTTCATAGTTGGGCAAATTTCATGAAGGAGGGCGTATTGGGCATTTGAGATCCAATGATTTCTGAGCATATTTCTCATCTACAACCACGGGATCTTCACATATGAGTTAGCCATCATCATATCTACAAGTTTCATCCATTTCATGAAGATTTTATATCAGATTTATTGTGCATATTTCAGCAGGGCGTAAGCAACAAGGAGGGCAAATTTCTAAGTATGGAATTTGTGGATCTTGCATGATACAACATCTCTTTTGGTAAGCCATCATTAGGGGATCAAAAAGGAGGATCATTGACACTATTTCCTTTCCATTTGGAGCCATTATAGGCAAATAAAGTGGTTGTTGCATCACTTATATCAGATCTGGAAATTACTACCATTGGACAACCATTAATAATAAATAAACAAGCAAGGATTGTGTGGAGGTATTTGTGCTTTTGCTATGTATTTCTTGCATTTAATCTTATTTTTATTCTAGTCTATGTTCCATATGAATTCATGTTTTTTTAACCAAGATTAAACTCAAAAACATGAATGGAAATGCAAGCTACAACCATGCATGCAATCTGTTTGACATAATGCCTCAATGTGAAAATTGTCATATACATAACAACAAGCAAATAATCATAACAACAAACACTTTGGGGGTTCTAAGGAGGTTGGAACTCATCCCATTGACCTTCTAAACACATCAATAATCTTCCTTGAGAGTTGGGACAACAAGAGAGTTGATTTTCCCAAGAACTTTGAGCAAACACACAAAGTGTTTGACGAAAGTTCTCAACCAGTTAGATCTGATTTTTATGTCAATTTTCTGGAGGAACAATTCTCTGAGTAGTTGACTGAGTTTTTGCAGTATCCAATTTCTCTACTTACTGATAGTATTCAGAAGGTCTCTCATGCTAGTACCTTGCAAGACAACACTTTGAGAAAAGGGTGCTTCACTTCTTCCAGATTGGTTTGGAACCCAAGGATCACTCTCAGTTTCAGTTTGGTGCAGTTTGTTGATCATATGGTTGAGGTGGCATTGCTTGAGGACAAGCAATCTTTGGGAAGGGAGGACTGTAATGTCCCCATTTTTGGATTCCCCTGCTTTGCAGTTGGAGGTGACCTTATGGGTTTATGTCATCCTGACTAGAGGAGTAAATTGAGGTTAATAGTGAGATCGGTGGTTTGGAGGAGTTATATGAGACCCAACCTAGTCCATTTATTATCTTTCATCATCATGATCACTTCTGCACAGTTCATTCTTGGTTCTGTGGAATTTCGACGATTCCCATAAATTGGGAGTATTATTGAGCATAATTTAATTAAATGCAGTTAAGGTGTTATTTGGATCATATTATTTGAGTGGACACCTTAGTGTAATAGCTCGTTGGAATCAGGATTGTTATCCCCCATTTCTAGGGATAACAAAGGAGATGATGTCTCGAGGCCCTCAGGTTGTAGACATGTAGTACCAAGAGATGGATTGACTGACAATTTCCACATACACAGATGGAGACCCGCCCCACCACCACACTTCTTTGATTCATCATGGTGGAATCCACCATATCAACTTGCTTCCGGAAGGCAGTGGGTCTTGATCCATGACGTACAATTCAGGTATTGTGGTAAGTATCACCTTAATACTTGAGGCATTTGAATATGTTGCATTAAAGATTCTCTTGATTATAGAACATCAACTGAGACATTATGCTTTTGATCTTGTTTCACCTTGGTGAGTGTCATGGTTACCTAGTAAGTGGCCACCCTTAGGGAAAGGGTTGCAACCAAGGTTCTCCTCAAAGGGTCATCGTACCATACCAACTCATCCTTACCATTTTACATCACTTCTTCCCCTCCATGTCTCAATATTTTAGGTTTTCAGGCTACATTGACCCAAGAAGGGATTGTACCTCATTTCATGGGAAGAAAGGGATGAAGGCTTGTAGCTGGAAAAATATAAATCCAATCATAAGCATTCTATATGCTCACCCAAGGATCTCGAGAACAATGAAATGTTTCTCACAAAAAATTAAGGGACCTGTAAGCTAAATAATTAATCAAAATTCCAACCAAGGAAGAGTGTACGTGGGCAATGTTTTTCATGCTTAGGTAGAAGTCCCACACATCATCTTCAACTTGGGGAAGCACCATGTGACCAAGGTAGATTTAAGTTGGGCAATTTTTTTCATGCTTAGGTAGAAGTCCCACCTTAGCTTCAACTTGGAAACATTCTAATAAATTAATGGCAAAGAAGGGCTTGGAAAAATCATGCATCGTGGATGAAAGGCAACACACCCTATATAAAGGCACCCATAAATGAGACAATATGAGCCCTTGTATTTCATGAATCCCTAATCCTAGAAATCTAACCCCTTCCACCTCATATCCATTACATGACCTAGAGACGATCATCCTTGGGAACATCCCCTACTTGAGGAATTAGTTCACTCAATAGCGTATTGTGTCACCCATCCCATATCTAAACTTGACCAATTGCATAGAATATTTGAGAACTTGTTTAATTTGAAAAGGTGTGTTGACCACCTATTCAACTAGGGGGTCAACTCCATTTACCATGAAGTTATGCACCTAATGGTGCTACCAAGTTGAAGACTTGTTGGTTCTACAAGGCAATTTTGGCCTTCAGCATTTTGTTGTAATTGGAATTTCCACTCCCCTACGTGGGATAATAATGTAATAGGTCTACATGGATCATAGTTTAAGTCAGTTTCTTAGGACTTTATCATTAGAGTAGTCCCTTTCACTAATTGTATTTTTTCCTCAGGTTATTAATTTCCCTTGAGTTTTTCACTCCCACAATAATTCTCCAAAGTGGTGAAAGGTGTTCTAATGGTCAAGCCCTATGTAAATAAGGTCTATGAGTGTTTTAAATGACCATGTTAAACATTTCCTAGAGTCTCGCAGAATTCCGTTAAATTTTGATAGAATTTTTTAAATAATTAAAATTCCCACAAACTGGGGATTTTTAATTATTTTTTATGTAAAATGTAAAAAAGTGGTCCTTGGGTATTTGTATAGGGGTATGAGTACTCAAATAAAATGGTTCATACACCCTACACCCTTGGACCAAGTCTTAGCTCATTTGGACAAGTTTTTCTAGGCCATTGTCCATGAGGAGTCCAAGCCAGTCAAAAATCAGCGTGTAATTGGCTTAAGTAAAATAGCCAAATTTTGTAAAAGTCATGAAATTCATGAGAGAGTGTGGGAAAAGTGTCCCAAGTCCTTTTACTAAGTTTGGAAAATCATTTCCAACTTAGAAAGACCCTTTTATCCTAACCCACAACCCAAATTGATCATCCTCTTAGAAGAGGGGTGCCCCCCCCTCTTGCTCAATATCTCATAAATATTAAAATACACCTTAGGAACCCCTAAAACTTTGGTAAAATTCCCCAATTGTCCCCACATGACTTTTAATTAATAGGGAAATGGGTTTCCCCCTTCCCCACTCACCCCTCAACCATCCACTTGCTCTCTTTCCCTAAAAGTGTGCCCCCCTTGATAAGACCCTCCTCCTTTGGATGGGTGACACTTGGAGCCCATCCAAGTGGGCTCCCTCCTCCTCTTTTCCTATAAATTGGACCCTCCCCTCATCCTTTTCCCATAAATTCTCATAGAAATTCTATTATGCCAAAATTCTTCCTCTCCTCTCCCTCTCTTTCTCATGCTCTCTCATTCTCTCTCATGTGTAAATCTTGCTACAAGTATTTGTAGCAACATTTTGGTGGATAATAAAGGAAGCTTTGGAGAATCTATGGTGTGCATTGGGAGTCTTCTTGGTGTCTCCATCTTATTCTTGTGAGGTGATATATTTCCATTGTTTTTCATTTTTCTTTCACTAGTTTGTATTTGGAGACTCAAGCAAAGTATTTTGCTTGGGTGCTATTGGTAGTAGTATTGTTATTGATTTTGTGTTGGTTCCTTAGTTAGTTTGGAAAGTATTTTGCAAGCTTCTTTGGATGATTTCAACTCCACTTTTATTTGTGTAGCAAAGGAAAGCTTTGGGAATCACTAAAGGATTGGAAGAGTGGCTTTAGAGAGGAAAGCTAATTCTTTTAATCATTTCAAAGTTTCCAAGATTATCTAACATTCTCTTCTTTCTCTCTCTCTTTTCCACATATTGTTATGATATAGAATAGATTCTAAAAGTTTCATAATCAATCTCAAATTTTCCATTTAAGTTTATGTATCATTGGGCTAACTAAACTTAACAAGTTTCATGGTTTTGTAGCATACACAAGAGAGTATCCTTTGACATATTTCATGCAGATTTTTATCATCAAAAGAGAGTTGCTACAAGTTTTTTAGCCCCAAAGGCCTCCAAAAGGCATTTCCAAGTTGGGACATCAAGTCCCCTTCCCTCCTACTCTTCTAAATAATTGTAAGCCACCCTTGAGAGTCTCTTGGGTGTGTCTTCTTGCAAATTTACATAAAAAAAATCTGATATTGTAATAGAGTAGATTTGTTTTCTTGCATTTCCTTTTATACCCATACTTGGTCAAAAGGTAGGCATTGTGCCTCCACTTGAGTCATTGTTGTGGGGTTTGCACTTTATTTCCAAGTTTTGTTTTTTATTTTTTAACCCACTTTGGTCCAAAAGGTAGGCATTGTGCCTCCACATGTGTCATTGTTGTGGTTGTTTTTCTTTCAAGTCATTTTAATTCTTTCAAGCAATTTAAATTTTTAATTCTTTATTTACACCCATATTGGTCAAAAGGTAGGCATTGTGCCTCCACATGACCATTATTGTGGGGTTGTAATTTCATTTATTTTGTAAAGAAAACTACAATCTAATTTCATTATTTGTTTAAAGCAAACTAATAAAACATTTCAATACATTTATTTTGCCCCATATTGCAAATTGGCATAAGCCATCCTTGCAATAATGGAAGGCTTATTTAAATTTAAAATCATTGCTCAAGTAATCTTTGTGTTCCCAACTTTTCCCCGTATTCTCTCCCCTTTCCACTTTGTTGGATCATGGGTGACAAGAAAGGGCAAAGGTTGGAGGTAGTAATTAGGCATCCAAAACCACTTATTAATTTAAACCATAAAAGAGAAGACTTGGAAAGAAACTCGAGGTGCTAGGTCAGGGATGATCTCATGGCACAAGGTTTCCCCCGGGTGGAGTACCTTGTTCTTTGGATTTGACCTGTGGAGCTAGGGTGAGGCCTTGTTTGCCTTGTTATCACTCAGTTTGTAGGAAATGTTTAGGTAGCTTGAAGTCAAGGCTCAAACTAGCATAACAGGAGCTTCCCCACCCACTGTCACCTCGATGGGGAGCTCTTTCTATTTAGGGTGGCTTATCCCAAGGGAGGCGTCCCTAGTAATATGGGTTTCTGAAGGAGAAAGGTCAAGGGTTCAAGGATCAAAGGTCAAGGTAAGCTCTCCCTTCACGGATTACTGCCAAAATGATAGTCAAAGAAGAGATATTCCAGTGAATGGCACCTGTTTGTGAGACAAGAAAAATAAAGCTAGAAGATGTGTTGCAGTGGTTAGTACTTCAAAGTATTAATGACTACCTTTAACATATATGAGCATTAATGAGAGTAATTATTGAAGAAGTCAATGATTGCAATAAAAGCTTATATTAATGTCACTTCTTCAATAAATACACAAGAGATAATGGCATTCAATGTGTAAAATCAAGTCTTTGTACTATCACAATGCAAATTTGCTCATATAAATATTGTTGTTGCGTCACTATTGCAGAAATAGGGTGACGTCAGCCCTAGTGATATGTCAAAATTGAGGACAATGAGTAGGACGTTTTGTCAAATAAGCTTGTGGATGCAATTAACAACTCAAAGTCTATTAAACAAGGTGACAAATGTCAAAATGTTTGTGCCAAACAAAGATCAAAAGAAGTGTGACGTCACCTATATTGTTGTTGTTTTTTTAAGGTTAGGGTTAGCTAGTCAAAGAGGTGGACGTTTTGACAAATCAACCAATGAAAATACTAAAAACCTCTATGGCTACAAGGGGATGAGTCGGCCGCAACTTCTAGTCCACACACAAGTCTAACAAAGGCAAGATGTCATCACCATTTAGGGTTAGTCTAGACACTAGGGTTAGTTAGGGTTTCAAATAAAGAAAGTTTGAAAGAGTTGTTCTAGCACATAAACCTCAATGTTTTACTTTTAGACTAGTGCCTTGGGTATTATGGAGTCAAGGAGAGAGACTAATGGCTCAGAAAGATATAAATCTAAGGACGGGAGAGTCAGGCTTTGTAGTGCTACAAAAGGAGGGCCACAAAGTCAAAACCCTAAGGGGAGGAGGCTCATTCCGGTGTAGCTAAAGCTTGGCCTCATGCTCCTCCCTCTTTCCTTAGAACTCTTTGGCAAAATGGCTAGCTTTAAGATACAAGTCTAGGGCTGAAAAGTGTTGCTTGGGGACAAGGCTTTTCAAACCCTAAGAGTCCAAACCCTAGGTGTAAACTCAATTAG
>ML829756.1:0-28276 GCA_009831015.1 Picea engelmannii
AATCAACCTGTACCATAAACAAGTGCATCCAACCATGTACCAAGTATGTACCAATCATGTGTCAACTACTCATCAACTATGACTCATCAATATATACCAACATCATCAACTATACACCTCATGTATGTGCGCCAACTCATCAAATACTTGTCTCAACCATGTACTCAACATGTACCACAACCAAAATCCCTCATCAATTTCATCATACAAATATGATTTGTAGCTCTATAATAGACCTAGTGTATATCATCACATTCCTACAAACCTTTCTTAACTTTAAAAACAAGAGACTATCATTTTCATCAAACTTTTCTTTAGTCCCACATGCCTAGTTTTGTATTAGTCAACAACCCTAACTTGAAGTAATCATAACTTTGAACCTGTAATGCATAAAGATATAAAACTAATACACAATGTTATTTTGTGTGTTTTATTAAATTCCTCCAAGTGTCGCTACTTGGAACCTCTGAGAAAATGAGTTATAGAAAAAATGGCATACCTTGCCGAATTCTGGCTTATTCTAGAGAGTGACATTGTAGAGAATTCTTGGCACACAATATTTGATTATTCGATCTGAAACTGTTACAAAGAATACTAAAGGCTGTACTATAATCAAAAAAATTATTCTCACTAAATTTGGATTTTTTATGAAGAAGTTATGACGTTTTTACCCGAAACACCTCATTTTGACTAGTTTTAGGACTTGCCACAAACCCTATTTTCCGCGGAGTGTAACTCCCAAAATAAAATGAAAAACAAGATGAATTTTTTACCACATATACTTGGATATGTTTTCTCACTTTCATATCATTTTCATGGTCTGAATCATTATAGAAAAAAGGTTATAGCAAAAATGGTGAGATGACCTGTAAATATCATACCTTAGAAAGCATCATCAAAATAATTTATCCTTCCTTTAATTTCGGCCCTCTTTTCTTCACCTTCACTCAGAATTCCTGTTTAGACATCCTTGGTTACCTTAGACGCATATAGATATTCAATATTCTCAAGTTGGATTGAAATTAGAGAGCCTTGACTCTTATTTATACTCTCCAAGTAGCTTCTTTAAAAACATCTTCTAGGTCACTTGGCCCACATTCCTTATTTTAGGGTTGGGTCCACTTCTAACTTCTTTATTAAATTTATTATTGAAATAATTTATTTTGTATTCACTTTGAATTATAATACACTCATCACTTCACTTTATTATTTATGTTTTAAAATCTCTTAAACCACTTTGACTACTTTGACCTTATGGGGCTTCTAGATGACATATGATGGTCCTCCAACTTCGTAAAGACATAACTCTCAAACCGTGAGGAGTTATGTGAAGTTATACATACCACCAGAAATTACATGACATGTACTATCCATATAGATTAGTATTATCTAAAAATATATCATAACTCATACTGTTACCCATCAACCAAACTTGGGTCTTTTACCCAAACCTGGGGTCTCCAACTTCTCATGGCCATAACTCTCTAACCGTGAGGAATTATGTGATGTTCCACATACCACCGAAAATGACATGACAAGCACTATCCATCTAGTTTATTTTCCCTAAAAATTTAAGTTTCCTTCATCTCATTATTCCACAATTAAGCATGGATTCTCTTACTCCACAAAGCATCTTCCTGTGAGGGAATTCACCGTAAGGGGACCACTTTGGAGTTCATCCATGTTAACTTCTTATAAAACATGAAAAAACAATAATGAGTCATATTTATATCAAACAATATTGGGTCCATTACCCAAACCTTTGTGCTATGGGGGTTTCTTCAAGGGTTGACATCAATGACAACCAACCTTAATCAACATGAGTCACTAATGATGTTTTGGAAGCTGGATTTTGCATTGAGAGTGGAGTCGCTAGTGAAAATTTAAATTTTTGGATTCTTCTACTAGTGGAATCACCTTCAAACTGATTTTTTGATGTGTGGAGTTGCTAGAGAAGGAATACAACCAATATGTGCCTAAGTGTCTTCTTCTCTCAGACCCTAGAACTCAACTATGTCATTCTTTCCCAGCGAAGATTTTTCAATTTCGTCCCCAACAACGGGGCCAAAATGTTAGCACTCTATAAATTTTGTTTGGCTGATAGACAAACATCATAGGTAAGTGTTTCAACCATATTTCATGTCACTTGATATTTATTTGATAATCAACGGCTATATTTGGTTTGTTTTGGGGGGTTTTTATAAAGTTGTTGGCCAAGAAGAGGAGGGACACTCAGGGCTATGGATTCAAAATTCTGAAAATGAATGAAAACATTAACTAGCCAATAAAACTCTGCAGGGGATAAAGTCTAAATGAGGAAATGAATCTAAGTTGTAAATAATATTTACAGAGTGTAAGAGGAAAGACGAAAAACAAGTAACTGCATCAGAGCATTAATAAAATGAATTCTTAATTAGTTAGGAAAAAATACACACATTTTAAATTTCTTAAGCCAAGAGCATCACAAGATGAATTCTAGGCCTTTAACTAATTTAAACAGATGAAAATGTAAATGGAATTAAAGAACACATGAAATACAAACATTGAAGGAAGACAAAACTCATATCATAACCATTAGAATATTTTCATAAATAGTTCAAAATGCTTCTTCATATGTATTCAATTCAGTCCCAAAAAATTTACAATAGAGTCCAGAACCACCAAAATTATTCCCTTGCATTTATGCCTATCATTAATACACTCAGAACCTCTGACACTTATACAATTTGAGTTCCTTCAGTGTGCAACCGGTTACAATAACTAAAATGAAATATTTCAGCTTCTGCAATGATTAAAAATGACAGTTTTCAAAAAAAGCATTTCATGATCCCTGCATATTCCTCTGACACTCCAGCTCCTTCCTCTGCCAGGTTCTCTTTGAAATGTCACTCATAATATTTCAAATATAATTTCATTTATCCATATTCTCATTGAACACTTGGGAATAATATATTCGAAATAAAAATAATTACCAAATATTTTATATCCTGTAGAATTAAATTTCCATAGCTGTGAAAAAACATTTATTGTGTGTTTTTTCCAATTTACTGTCTTTGGTAAAATACCTTTTATCTTCTTCTTTTACTTTTGTAAATATTTGTATAAAGAATTATCCAAGTATTCGTTCAAGTGCATCTTCCCATTTAAATATTTTTTATGGAAATAAACATTAATTTCTTTAATTTGTAAAGCTTGCCTTCGTAAAACCTTTTCACCATGAGGAGGAATTTCATTCATTAGAAATTTCATATTTGTTGTTGAAATGCACTCCTGGAAAAATGCCACACATTAAACATATGATAAATGGTGCATTTATTACATTGGGCTTGGGCTGGAGTGGTTTAATCCAAACTGGTTTTACCTCTCATGTGCTCCATGTAAAAACACGTGTCCACCAAATAAACTACGATAGTTTTTCCTAGCCCGCCTTCACATAATTAACCTCCTCGCTATTTCAATCCCTGATATGTATGTGTGCCCTCCATCTAATCTTTGATTTTTCCAGATTATAAATTGATATTTTTTCCCATGATTTGATGTGATTTCATAAATTAAATATTGGATTAAATATTAATATAACTATTTTAATATAAAAATATTTATATTAATAATAATAAACCCTTTTTCTATTTTCTAAGGACTTTAGGAATATGAGGCTTAATACAAGACTTTGTGGATGGGATAAGGGTGATTAATGAAATGAATACTTTTTATTTTCAATGGGAAAATGAAAATAAGGGTAAAAATGAATGAAGTGAAGAAACCATGGGATTTAGATAAGAATTTAGACTAGATATAGGTTTGGGATATTTGCCAAATTTTTGGTTGATGGAGGACATGAATATTTTATATGATTAGTTAAGTGAAGGATTTAGGTGATCAGATCTTGACAGAGCTAATGAAAAAGTTTGAAATATGAGTGGAAAAATAACACAAGGACAAGATGCATTGGGAAAAATTAATGCAAATTAGCAGGTGATCTACGGTCTGTCGAGTCTCATCAACTTTCGATATCGGGGGTTGGAAAAAATGATTTTGGGTAGACCAATTTTCACCTCGATGTGCCTCTGAGGGTGCCACATGTCAACGAATGAAACCACGGTATTTTTCCACAACCCACCTTCGCATAATTCATACTATTTTGTCGCATGATATGTACCTTAGTTGTTGATCTGAGCTATTTTAATATTTACTTTCTCTTGGGGACTACCTTTTACACCTCCGCCATATTTTTCCATATGCCACCATATGTGACCTTATCCCCCAAACTATCATGATTCCATAGCAATGTAGCTCTTCGCTAAATTTTTGAGACTTGGATCCTATCTAGAAATTGTTATGGTGATAACATTGCTGACACTTTTGATATCTCTCCTCCTGATATTATCTTACTCCTTTCTTTACAAAATTCAATCTTGTACTCACTCTCATATATCCCTTTCCTATGATCTATAGACAAAACAAGCTCTGATACCACTTCTAGTGCAAATCCCCTTCTCTCCAAAGGGTCACTTGACCTCCGAGTGTTGGATCATTCACAACACTGAGTCAAAGTGATGCCTTGGATCCCTGCTGCACCCGAAACAATTCTACTTACACACAGGTCTCTTCCTCAAGTGACCATAGCTATGACCATGGGTCTATATCCTCGCAACTCAGAATTAGAGGATATCCCAAACTCTCCCTTCTCTTCTTCCCAAAATGTGTTGTTTTGAACCACCGAACTCTTGCCACGCATCTCCTCAGATTCCCCACCCCACAAGGGTTTGGGTTTTGTGACTTAGTGAAACTTCAAGTCTCTCACTACGAAAATTTGGGCTCTCGATTCCCGAACTCCTTAATCCACTGCCACGTATTCCTCCTGCATTCAATGGCTAGGATTTAGATTAGGACTTCAAAATTCATGATTTTGCTTCATCAAGTCTTCAAACTTGCCAAACTGCGAAGTACCAAAACACTCCATGGTTGTCCTCCTCATAGATTTACCAGATCTGATAGTCTAGAATTGTTCAAATCCCTCTAAGAATGAATCTTATTCATTGACTTTCATTGAAGACTTTAGGGACTTTTCTCCTTGGAGATTTCCATCGCTCTCCCTATTGAACTTAACTTACTTGAATTCTCTCTCGATACTTCCTTCTACACTTAGTCAAATATCGATCTGTGCACACCTTGCAATAGATTTTCCTCCACGCTTAACTTCTCCTTGTGGATGGATTCACACTCCTTGTGACTTTCCTCCAAGCACTTCTGTCTCTCATGACTGAAATCAAGCTAGTTCTCCTAACCTTTTGAGTCTTAAAACTCTGTCACGCACTCCTTGTGGATGCTAATGCACTCCTTGCTAACATGGGTTTCACTATCTCTTCTGAGCTTTTGATTTGAAACAAACCCATTCACGCACTCCTTTTAGACACTATGCACACCTTGCACTCGCTAAATGAAGAGAAATAATTGAAACCTATCTACTCCTCACATTGATTCATACAGTCAACAAAGAAAATGCAGTCATGCATTCGATAACAAGAAATAACAGATAATTGAAAAACAAAACAAGGCCTACCATTTACTCATTCAGATAGACAGGAAACAACACACATTTGGGACAATATATTCCTTTGTTATATTCATCCAATTGGAACTTACATACATTCACACAATATTTCTTTGTGTCTCCAAACTCTTAACTTACAATGGCAATCTACACACTAGATTCAGTAACCTCTCCTTGGAAACAATACAATTTTTTATATAAAGAGGTTCTCCTTGAGCCTTCCCTCCAACTTCTCTATGCTTTCTTGATGGAATTGAATGCTATAAAGTACTTAGAACTTATTACAATAAATGTTGACTCAGGCAGATAAGAGAGAAAGCTCCAAATTTGTACTTTGATTTAATTCATTAAAAAAAAATACATCTCCCCATCGATCTCACATGATGGTTCAGCCTCCAGTCATTAAAGATGTTCACTACCCAAAAATGTTTTTCAGATGTTACAATAATACATTGATCTTTTCAAAATTCAAAATGTTTCAAAATATGCTCAAGTGCGCCCAGCTATTTTCCACGCTTGTGATATATTGGTGATACTCCTACATCACTAAACTAGTTTATTTTCTAATCCCCTAAAGAAGATGGTGGTCTAGGTATTTGGGACTTGAAAAAGATAAAATTATCCTGGAGGGAAAAGCTAATTTGGTGATTAATCTCTGGAGGAAACAAATGGTGGGAAAAAGCAATCTGCAATAAGTACCTCTCAAAAGTCAGAAAAAAGATTTCTAGATGTTGTAAACCTTGCTCAATCAGGTTCCCCCATATGGAATTTAATTCGAGCATCAATGTCGCTCATCCAAAACTACCTTAGTTGGAACCCGGGAAACAATAAAGAAATTAACATCTGGGAGGATCACTTCTTAGACAGGGAAATACTCTCTTGTATTCCTACTCTGGACCAGTTCAGGCATTGGCTAACCTCGGATGAAAAAATCACTCGCTTTGATATTTCTAATTGGAATATGAACGTTTCTTGGGAAAAATGGAACTTGGGATAGGTCCCCCCCCTTGCAAATGAGGCCCATCAATTCCTCCTGGTGGTCTCAAGGTCTTCCCCAGTTCACCTTAGTTAAAGGGACAAGATAATTTGGGGATAAGCAGGGTACACAGTGAGGTTGGGATAAAAAAAGGTCCTCTAAGAAAACAAATTTGTAGCCCAAATAGCCTTTCAAAGATAAATATATTCGGTTGGATGTTGGCACATAACAAGATTTTAATAGGATAAAAGTTGAACAAAATAGGTTATATGGGGCCTTTCATATGTTCTCTCTACAACCAAAATCTTGAAATCATTGACCATCTTTTCTTAAATTGATTTTTCACCAAACAAGTGATGCATAGCATCTACTTAGATCTAGTCCCTCAAATATCCTAGCCAACAAGAAGAAAAAGTTTGATTGGAAAATGGGGTAAACACTACAAAGGCTCACTCCATAGGAATCCAAATCTAAGTCGAATCTAGAAGGCCTCAATTAAATTTGTATGCTAACAAATATGACTGGCAAGAAACAAAATAATTTTCAAAGAAAATCTTGTCCCCCCCTTTAGTTTTAGCTCTTGTGATCATCCAGTTGGGGGATTACATCTCATCCAAAAAATTGACAACCCAGGAAGATGGTCCATTGCTAGAAGAATAAGAAGTATGGCTAAATGAAATAAATGTACCTGCACTTCACCCCATCACTTTGCCAAAAAAGTCATCATGCTTGCAGCTTCAAATTTCCCCTCGGGATTTCAAAAATTGGCTAAAGGCCTAAAATAGTCATGTTCTCTATTTTGATGGTGCCTCAAAAGAGAACCCAAGGTAGGCAGGTGAGGGACGGGTTTTTATTATCCCTAGAGGAAAAATATTGCTAAATTACTTGTGGAATTTGGGCATAGCCACCAATAACCTAGTAGAGGCCTATGCAGTCTTCAAAGGACCTCAATTATCCCATGAATGATAGCTCAACCAACTAATTTTTTTAGGGGTCTTCAAGAACATAATTTGGTACTTCATCAAAAGAACAATCCTAAATAACACAAATATGGAAAGGCTCATATAAAGAGTCATAGATATGCTATCTAACATGCACTCTACCTTTTACCATATTTGACCCATAAACAATGGGATAGTAGAGGAACAAGCTAATCTATCTATAGAAAGAGGCCAATGTCATATGGAAGTCCTGGGAAGGCTCTTATTTTTTTCCCCCTCTAATGCATCAACCCCCTTTGACTTTCTCTCCACCTAGCGTCCACTCCCACATGACAATTCAACGAAAAGGAATTATAGGTAAGACAAGCATCACGCTTGGGGGATTTTTGTACTTGAGCATTCTCTGGTTTGTGGGAGCTAGTACACTCTAGTACGTGCATATGGATCTCTTGGTATGCAGTGAGTTCATACTCTATGGGAACCTACTCCAATCGTTACTCCGTGGCTGCCTAGTCTCTACCTCCTTCACCTCTTCATTAATTTCTCTCATGAAGAAGGATTGTGAAGGGATTGAAGCCATGATCCAGAACATGCGGATGCTGGAAGTGCCTTCCGCATCCTCACTAGAGAATCAACCATCCTATAAGAATGCACAGACTCGATTCTTAGGCATAAGAGGAATTCAATATGGACATAGCCCGATTCATTGTCTTTTCCAGCTAAAGAAGAATTCGATAATGCAATGTTTTTCATGGGAAGGGAATTTAAAGAGAAGAGGTAGTCTGAATTCAGCGAACAACTCTGGAAGATGTGGTGAAGCAGTAAAGGAATTAGAAAACAAAGACTGCCCAGGGATCAACATAGTCACTGGTTTTTCCAAAGTCTGCATCAGAGGATGCTTTAGGGATGAAATTGTATGTGTAAATAACAAAAGGCTCCATATAGTTCCCGGTTGCTCCATTGTCAGTTAAGCTAGAGGAGGAGCAGAAAAAGGTGACACTAACAAAGGAAATTACAAAGACCGACACTACAGACGATACATAAAATTCGGTATCAAGAATGATAGCATAGATGAATGTTCCAACAACAAGCATTGGAAGGCTCTAATAGAAATACTATTTGCTAAAATGGATCAATGAACAGGTCATGAGAGGTTGGAGGACGAGTTGGTGGAAGAAAACTTCTCTTCCACACATCAATTGGATTTGTGATTGGACTCCCATAGCTCCACATTACACTTCACTCTCGATACATTGGCATATCACCACACCCTAATCAACTAGCTTCAAGATGAGGTCGACTATCTCAGACATCAAGGGGAAAGAATGGAAGAAATGCATGAAGCCAGAACACACAACTTTACAGAGAAAAGCTAGAATGAGGAGACTTGAAGTAGGGCAGACCCAGTTCTGCCTGACCTGAATGTAGCCCTTGAACCACCGCCAGAAGAAGAATGAGGTCTAGAGGAAGATCATATGTAAGAAGAACAATAATGTTTTCCCTATTTTGTAAAAATGGAGAAAATTAATCTTATCAAGAGATAGGTTTGTTTTGATAAGTCTG
Source organism: Picea engelmannii (assembly GCA_009831015.1). Lineage (NCBI taxonomy): Eukaryota > Viridiplantae > Streptophyta > Pinopsida > Pinales > Pinaceae > Picea > Picea engelmannii. Next base: position 9,035 of record ML829756.1, read on the forward strand.
ATAAAGCTAGTTTATAGCAGTAGAATCTATGGAAAACTCTTTGTAGTAAGCCTTTTATGAAAATTTGTAGCCAGTCTCCTATACCATCACCCTGTTTTGTACTTTTCAACATCGGTCACACCCTTTATATCTATAAAAAAATTCAATTTTTGTAAAAAAAAAAAAATCCACTAAAGAGAACTAGGAACCATGAGGTATTTCCAATATTCAAGGTTTTAAAAAAAAATTGTTGCCCAACAAAATGTAGACACTCTAATAATCTATTCCATAAATAATATTTAATAAAACTCTACTATTTTCAAAACATTGACAAAACATACCTAGGATATGCAACAATATGCACATTTAACTACCTAAGTTGAGTAATCTCATAATCATATTAAGTAATGTGAAATAGTAAACAAGTTCATTAATGATGCATTCATAAATGCAAAGAAGTTAATGTTCAAAATCTCATCTTTTGATTTATAAAAGATGAGAAAAATATAAAAACATCATTGAAATATTGATTATTCCACCACTTTTTAATACAATGACATACTAAATAATAAACATCATTTTTTGTTCAATCTTTATTAATTTATATTTTAAAATAAATACAAAATTGTTTTTCCTTATTCTAAAATGTTTGAACACTATTTTTTACTGTTTAGTATAATGGGAAAACCTATATGTCAATGAAGAGTAGGAAAAAAATAATTCAATATCATATATTGTAAAATTATATCAAAATATTTTTCTTGTTTAGAAATATTATTTTAATAATTATATATTTAAATTATATATGTACCACAAATAACTATGTCCAATAAAATTTCATATAATAAGAAAGCTTATAAAATTTTAAAGCTTATAAAATATTATTGACTTAAAAAAATTATGACTAGCACATTTTATAAAGATCTTTTAAAAGAACAATTTATTATAATTAAATTTAAATATTAAACACTTTATAAAGTATTGGATAAACTAAATTGTTATTGTTTTTTATTTTTCTTTATATTTTAATATTTGCTTCAATTACATTATTGAACTATTGTATTTATCTGGTATGATTTTTTGGTTGAAAAAAAAACTGGTATAGTATTTTTATCTTTTACTTTTACTTTTGGTGTAATGGCGGTATCAATTACACCATTGGATAATGACATAATTATAAATTTAGTGGTTGATTTTGAAATTGACACCATTTACTAAAATTGAATGGTCTTAACCATTTTAACTTTTATTCAAATCAATGCTACCTTCTCATTATTATTTTATTCGCTTTATTTTTTGGCTTTCTGCATTATACTTGTATTCGTTTTCGTTTTTGGATTTTTTCTTTATACTTCTTTCAATTTTTCTTTTTACTTTTATTCATTTTCTTTCTTTGTGTTTTTTGTCTTTTCCATTATGGAAGTGGCCTTTTTTTTTTTTTTTATGGTTGCAAAGAACTCTTTTCTTTATGTTTTTTGTGTTGTTGAGCACTCTGTTTTGTGTCTATGTATGTTTTTAGACTTGCGTTCCTTGTTATATTAGAAAACAAGCTCACGACACCTATTTCGAACACCTTTATGCAACTCAAAATCCCGCAGCAACAGAAGCTGGTGAACAACTGTATGAGCAGATGGGTTATCTGTTGAATCGTAGCCCTATTGAAGCTAGAAACCTATGGAATAGCTCTCCACGGGAGACCTTCCACGAAACCTCGGTAGGAATCAAAAGCTCAAGGTTGTGGAAATTTGAGGAAAGATTTTCACTGGTCTGATTCCATGGGGTCCCTCTTTGGGACGACGTGATATTTCCAATAACGAATTCAAAGGAAAAATACATCTGGCACTCACTCACCACCCAACCTTGTGGCTAGTATTCCTTGAAGACAACATGTTTCATGGGTCTCAGTCTATTGCACAGTTTAAATTATGTTGATCTCTCTCAGATAATCACCTCCTAGGTAATATTTTCATGGATTTCAATACCCTAAAATTATTTCAATACAACAACTCGTTCCTTCCAAAGTTTTTTTCAATACAACAACTCGTTCCTTCCAAAGTTTTTTTCAAGAACATGGCTAGTGCCTTTGTTGGGAAGTCAAGACTATGTGGAATTTAAGCTCCAATTAGATTTGATCAATTAAACGAGTATTGATCGAAAATATAATGCACAGACACACTCAGAAGGAGTAGTCGAGAACACTCCCAACTCAACTCTCCAGTTTTCAGGTACATTTTTATGTTGCTCTCTTTTGTCTACTATGGTAATCCTATAGGAACATTAAACAATAAAATAGTAAATTGATTTATTAAGTAGAAACTACTAGATCCTATCTGTATAAAGTTAATATGGTAATCATATAGGAACATTAAAGAATAGAATATCAAATTGATTTATTAAGTAGAAACTACTAGATCCTATATGTATAAAGTTAAATTGGTTTACTATATCATTTGAGGATTGGTCGTGATAGTATGTTTTAAGAGAGGTGTATGATAGATTTTTATCATATTATAATATAAAAAATATATATCCATGGTAGATTTATTTTTAATATAAAACATGTCAGTATTTTTTTGGTTCAAATTATACACAAAAACCCAATGCCACTACATGATTCCCAATCTCAATGGGCTAAGTAATATGACAACTTACATTTTATCAAACTCAAAAGGTTACAAAATAGGGATTAGAAGGCTCAGAATAGCTATTAGAATATGAAATCTATAGATCCATCGTAGAGTTATTTTTAATATAAACACGTTTGTATTTGTTTGGTTCAAATTACACACAGAAAGTAAACGTCACTATAGGATTCCCATTCTCAACGGGCTAAGGAATATGACGAGTTACAATTTATCTGACTCAAAAGTTTACATAATAGGGATTAAAGGATTGGAATAATGGTGGGGATGTCTGTAATGTGTAACGGAATCATGTATGCCACCTTTCCAATTAATGATTTCATATATCATTATCATATTTTCATGTTAGTTAAGTGAAACATATATACAATAGTAGGATAACTAGCCAACGTTTCTATTTTTCAATGCAATTATTTTTTTCCACGTGATAAGATTCCACGCCCATTTTCTAATCGCCCATTTCTAATGACTTATGTTTGGGTTTCTTTTTTCCTTTGTTTTTATGTTTTTGGTTTTACTAGCGACTAGAGACTCTTTTCTAGAGATTTATGTATACCTCCCAAACAAATTGCAAGAATTTGTTTAGCGTGTGAAGGAGAACTACTGAAAACAAATATGTTATTGGGCAATATATTGACTGTATCGTTTGAGAATCAAAATTTTAGTATTGGTGAGTTATAAACCAAGATATATAATTAAAGAATGAAAATTTATATCTTATAGCTTATTTGAGTTGAGCTTCAAATAAAACGTATAATTCAAATATGGTGTCTTACAATTTCCCCTCTCATGTTTCCCTGGAAGAGGCATGCTTGTAAAAAATATAGTAAGATTCATGCATCTTAGGATATAGGGCTAGAATATATTAGGACCTATTTGGATTAATGATCATGTTTATGATTAATTTATTGAATTAATAGGTAATTAAATCACGAGTAAACTGATGGAAGATAAAGGCTTTTGGAAAAACATTATGAAAATAAATGCGAGTTTTTTAATATTCTTTACAATTTTCTATACTAGTAACTATATGGATTTTTATAATGAAATTAACCATTTCATTTTACTTTAGATTATTTTCAATTTTCAATTTATTGATGTTTAAATAAAGAAAAAACCTAAGTGTAAATTATTCAAATATTGTAAATATGGGCAAGGTTCAAAATTTGACCAATAAAATGAGAGCTAGAGGAGAGAAGGAGAGGGAGGGTGAGGATAAGACAATGGAGGGATATGATGAGGCATAATGGGGGGATAAGGAAGGTGAATAATGAGGGGTTGTGGGGTGTGAGGAGTAGAAGGAGGATGGAGGCATCTATGAGGGTTTACAACTGGAGGAGGTCGGGGTTGTGAATGGAGGAAAAAAGGAAGGAAAAGATGATGAGGGAAGATGGGATGAGAAGGAAGGGAGGACGAATGACTCAGGCAGTTGTGACAACAATGGAGGGTATATTAACCAAGGGGTTCAAATTGGGGTGGATTTGGAGGAGTGGAGGAAAAGGAATAGGGGTTGGGAGGTGTGGGTGAACGAGTATGGAAAAAGGAGGTTGTGGAGCAGTCAGGTGAGTCTAGTGAGGATAAAAAGGGGGACGGATATATGGTATGGTGTAGGGAGAGGAACGTGAAGTGTGGGGTAGAAAGCAGGCATGGGAGAATGTTGAGGGAAAGGAGGTGGGAGATATATAAAGTTGTAAGTATTGGAAATGTGAAGTGTGGGGTATCGAGGAGGAAAGGAATATTGTGGAGGATGAGGAGGTGGGAAAAAGGAAGGATAAGGGGAGGTTAAGTAGGTATATGGGGAAGAGTCGAGGAAGGAAGGGACAAGTTTTTGAGGGAGGAGTGTAGTTCACAAAGTATGAGATATTAGGAGGGTTTTATATAAGGAGGGAAAGATGGAGTGGAGGTAGTAGAATATGTGGTGGTGGAGGAAGAGGACCATTGAGGAGAATGGGGTGGATTTGAAGGAAAAATGTTGCATTGGAGGGAGAAGGGTTAAGAAATGGGGAATGAGACTGAAAATGGGCAAGGGAATTAGGGTGTGTGGGCCAGTAATGGGCATGACGGATAGGACAAGGACAAGGTGTGCTAGGTAGGAGGCAATGGAGGTGAGGAAGGAGGTGAGGAAGTTATGTAGGAAAATGGAAAGGAGGAAGGGACTATGTGTTGTGGGAGGCATGAAGGTTGGGAATGGAGGAGGAGGATGGGGGCATTAGTTGAAGAGTGGAGATGGTAGGGGATGAGGATTATTGTGGAGGATGAAGGAAATGAGGGAGAGGGAGGTTTCATTGGGAAGAGGAAGTGGTGCAATGAGGAGAAATAATATGGGGAGGATTGTATCTAGATCTAAAGGGGTTGTTAGAAGGGGACATTCATAAAATAGACTCGTAGAGGGATAAGGGTGAGAGTGGAAAGCAGGTCAAGGTGGGGAGGCATGGGTTCAGAGGGATTGTAAATTTAGGGGACATGTTAAGCTAGAGGAGAAAGAGACAAGTTGAGAGAGAAGGGATTGATGAGTGGATTTAGAGGGCGATAAGGAAGAGATGGAGGTTTGGAGCACAAGAGGGAAAGGAGTGAAGGGGGAGAAAATTGAGGTGAAGGAGGGAATAAAGTAGGAGGTATGCATATAGTGGGATAGGGGGGTTAGATGAGGGGAGGGAGAGGAAAAGGAAGGAGAGCAAAGAGTGCAATGATAGGAAGAGAGGGAGGGGTGGAGGAGGAATGTGAAAGAGTGTGACAATTCATGGGGGCTAAAATATGAGGACTAGTGGAGGGACAAAAAATATTTTGGTGAGAAGGGAAGGATTTCAAAGAGAGGGGTAAAATGGTGAGAATGATAAGGTAGATTGTCTAGGATGCAAGGAATGGAATGAGAGATGGAGATGGTATACCAAAAGGAGGAGAGTGAGGGATGGTTATGGTGATGTAAATGAAATAAGTGGGAAGCGTAGAGTTGAAGGAGAAAATGGGAGGAAGAGATCTTGGAAAGGATTAAAAATTGAGGAAAGGTTGGATTAGAGAGAGGGGTTAAGGGGGAAAGAGTGGGGAGTAATTGAAGGGTGTTGATGAGGGGAAGGGAGGATAAGGAATGGGTTTTTTAGAGTCAAAAGAGAAAAATGTGACTAATCTCTAAGGGAGAGAACACGAATCTGGAAGAGGGAACATTAAGTATTAATATGGGGAGGATCGGAGGAGGGAAAGGTCTAGGTGATAGGAAGGGGTGGAGGTGAAGAATAAAGGAATGTGCCGATGATATGTTGTATTATAGGTGGTTTAAAATGAGGTGACTTGAAGGATGAGAGTTATTGAGGATGAATAAGGGATAAAGGGAGAGGGTGAGGATAACAGGGGAAGAGGATAGAGTGTAATGAGGAGAAATAATATGGGGAGTAGTTGAACTAGAGGAAAAGTGGTCATTGTAGGGTTATGTGTAATGTATAAAGGAGGATAAGGAGAATATAAGTAGGAATATGTGGAAGAGTGGAGAAAGGAATGGACAGGGTGTTGAGGCAGGAATGGTGTAACATACCCATTACATAATAGCTTTAGGAAAAAAATTCTCTGATACCAATTTATGATGTCCCCAACCTTAGAACTAGCTAGAAATGTGCCACTTAAAAATTTCATTGATATTTAACATCTCTAATACTCAAATTGTAAATTACACATTAACCAGTACTTAGCAACATGCTTCGGTATCATACCCATCCTTGAGCTGGAACACGCCCTGTGGCATTACAAAATATGATACTATTAAATTAAATACTAAGTCTTGTATATTAAGAGAGTTATGAGGACATAGTAACTACATGTATGCAACAATAACAATTCACATAGAATTTAACAATAGGGATTTGATGACAAAAAACCCATAATTACACACACACAACAATGGAAATAAGGACATGAAATAAACTTATCTCAAGAAAATAGGAATGGATAGGGTGTTGAGGGAGGACCGGTGTAAGATACCCATTACAGAATAGCTTTAGGAAAATCTTTCTCTGATACCAATTTATGACGTCCCCAACCTTAGAACTGGATGGAAATGTGCCACTTAAAAATTTCCTTGATATTTAACAGCTCTAATACCCAAATTGTAAATTACGCATTAACCAGGACTTAGCAACATGCTCTGGTATCGTACCCATCCTTGAGCTGGAACACGCCCTGTGGAATTACAAAATATGATACCATTAAATTAAATACTAAGTCTTGCATATGAAGAGAGTTACGAGGACATAGTAACTGCATGTATGTAACAATAACAATTCATATAGAATTTAACAATAGGGATTCGATGACAGAAAACCCATAATTGCACACACACAACAATGGAAATAAGGACATGAAAGACACTTATCTCAGCAAAATAGGCACCGAATGCATGGAAACCTTCCACATTCATCCTAGCCTTCGACTGCACTTCTCATAACTCTGAGAAACGGGTCACCCCTGATATGGGGATAAACTCTACTAGTGAAAAAAGGAAGACTAAGAAAGTATAAGGTTTGATAAGTTGCATAGTTGTTCTATCTAAGATGTCAACTGTTGCAACTAGACTACAGTGTCTCATTTCCCACATGCCTATCCCACCCTAGGAAGTGTGCTCCTTCTGTGTTCAAAAGTCCCTGGACTACCTCACTTCCCTTTTGTGTGTTCGTCAACATGGCAAAGAGGAAGTCTCAGATCCTCGTAGCTATTTCCCAACACACCAAGAAAGAACTTTGAGTAATCTCTGTTAAAATAATTAAAAGGTACCTAAGAAAGTGTTTTTGATCACCGAGGTGCCTAAGGAGTGATAAAGTGCCTAATGTGAACCCTAGTCATTTAATTTGTGAGAGACAAATTAAAAGGTGAATTTTTGAGACTTAGGGAAAGTGGGTGACTTAAGTGAATTTATTTCCACCGTTGATCTCATTCAATATCTACCATTGGATGAAATGACCCTTGATATTTGATGCAGGGGCATCTCTCCACGCAGTCAGCCAACCAGCCAGCCATGTCAGCGCGCACACATTTAAAGGTTGAAGAGAGGTGTAGCCTCATTTTAAATTTGAATTGAATGTAATCGAATGACTTAGGCTGGTGAGCCATGAAAGCCGTGCCTTTGAATAGGCTATAGATAAGATAGGAATTTAATGTGTGTCATGGCTGAGATCTAGATCCAGATGTTGGACTAGACAACCATTGAATGTAATTTATTAGAGTAGGTGAACCTGGAGGGAAGTGCTCGATGAGCCCCTCAGATAAAAGAGATATTTCAGATCTCATTTTGAGTAGCTATAGATGAGATAGGTAGAGTAGAGAAGAGCCGAGGAGAGATCGAGAACACCATTGTAAATTACAAGCATTTGCCATTTGCTAATATAATCAGAAGTAGTTTTTCCAGCACATGTTTTATCTTATACGCATGTCTGTGTGTGTTCTTTGTATATGCTATGAATGTATGGTTGTTATGCATTTGTAGGGAGTTTGTTTGATTTCCAGGGTTGAATATATTTGAGGGTTCTGAGAGCCATTCATAGAGAATGCACTTCTGAACACTGCAGGGTTCAGACAAAGACATGCTTGGAGGAACAAAACTGGAGATCAACAACTCAGGAGGAAGACCTTTGAGGTTACTAAACACCTCAGGAGGAAAAGTTGTGTAGCTGAAACACAGTTGTAGACAAAACATTGTTGTAAGTTCTGTGGAGCTCTGCTAGTTGGGCATTGAGCATATGCACAAGGTGCAGTTGGAGGAACTTTGCTATGAGTTCAGAAGACAGAATCACTAAGGATTCTATGAGAGCTCTGCCAGGTGGGTATCAAGCAAGTGAAAGGAGTGCACGCAAGGAGACAGGAATGTTGAATGTTCTGTGGAAGGAAGACACTCTGCCAGGTGGGCATTGAGAATTTATGCATATAGGCACAGAATAGAGGAAAGCACTCTTTGAGTTCTGTGAGCTGAAGGAAGATTCCACTGGAGGATCTTCACTGGGTTGTTGAACACCCAGAAGGCTCAGCAAGAAGTTGCTTGAGCAGCAGGACAACCAGGAAGGAATCAGTTTCTCCATCTGAGGGAGAAGAAGGATAAAATTCCCCAAGGGGCCTGAGTATTTGTGAAAGCTTAGAAGAGATAACACTCTAGTGTGTGAAGACTCTACAAGAGCACAGACATCAGAATCCTTTAAGGGTTCGAGAAGGACAAGCTCAGAAGGAGCAACGTCATGGAGAATGCACGGTGAGGCTGAAGGTTGTAGAGCTCGCAGAGAAGATAAGAAAAGGTTGAGGATTTTGAAAGATTGGAATTCTTCTCGAGAAATCAGAGTTCTCGAGGTCGTGTGAATTGGGATAGCGACAGTCGCAAAATCCCGACGGAGATCAGAGCCATCCATTAGCGAGAACACGTGGTGGAGATCAAGCACCCATCGGCATATCGACCATCGGGATATCGGCTTTCCTGAGGTCAAGGGAAACCGGACATCGAAAGGTCCAAAACCCCGAGAGTTAATCGGGACCATCCAAGGTAGAAGGGACACATGGCAGAGATCAAGCACCATCGGTGTTTGGAACATCAGGAAATCGACATTCCCATGAACAAGAGATCGGGGAAGTCCAGATCGAAAACCCCGACGAAATCTGAGTCGTCCGTTTACACGGGACAAGTGTTAGGAATCTGACGAAAGATGCAAATTGGGAAATCAGAGGATCGCAGATCCAGAGAATGCATGCACATCGACATCGCAAACCCCAAAACTCCAACGGGAGCATATGACTATGGTCATATGGGATGACGGTCATGTGGACCAGAGCATAGCCAGACGGGGGTAGGAAAACAGAGAGAGCATCGGGATATCGGGGATCGGAGGATCGAAGATCCCAAAGACATGTGCCTTTTAACAATGCAAGTGCCGAAACTATGATAGGAGTAGCCACGAAAGGGAGTAAGGCCACCATCATGGAGGTATGGTCATATGTGTCAGGAGCTGAGCCAGGAGGGCCAACACATGGAAAAAAGTGTTCATTGGAGAATCAGTGATCGAGAGTTCAAATGGTCAGGAACTCTTGATGGTGGAAATACCGAAACCCCGAAGCCCGATAACAGTTTCCTGTGGGGAAATTGTTCACGGTTCATGCAAAGGCCATGAGGAAAGAAGAAACGACCTGTGGACTAGGTCAGGTTTTCATCAGGGATTCCATTGGAGGAATCTAAAGATCCCCTTCAAATCGAAGAGGAGGATTAGAGCGATCCTGAGAGTGGGAGGTCAGGTGAAGAGACCCTGCGGGGTGATAGGGTTGACCTCTTTGCATCAAGTGGTATCAGAGTGAGAATCTATTTGTATATTACAGACAGAGGAGGCAAGAGGAAGACAAAGTTGTTGAGGACTCTGTGACAATTGTTTGCAAGTAGGTAGTAGTCGAGAATGCAGTCATTGGGACTGTAGGATGAAAATGAGCACTCAGGATTGCAGGAGTGACAACAACAGTCTTGCCAGAGAGGCAGATAGGGACAGCACCATGGTTACTGAAGGCCACAGGTCTGCTGAATGGAAGAAGCTAGATTTGATGAGCACAACAGAAATGGATAAAGAGCTCGCTGACATAAAGCGAGAGATGGAGGAGCTCGAAATGAAGATGTGGTAGGGTAAAAATCCGAGATGGGTATATGAATGGCCCATGAAGATGCCAAAGGTGAAATGGCCAGTCAGGGAGCTGATGGTCAAAGGATAGCAGAGGTTGTTAAGAAGATGGTTGAGGTACGTTGAAGACCTCCAGACCATAGAGGAGATGGTTCAGGTATGTGAACCAGAAATTGGAGAAATTCTCGGTGAAGAGAATGGATCGAGATCGACTGATGATATCAAGAACTGCTAGGAGGGTAGAGAGGAAGAAATTCCAGATTTCCAAGAGGGAAATGAGTTGAGGTCAGTTGAGGATCTCATAGACTTTCATGAGGACAACCAAGGAATTTCAAATTTCCAGGAGGGCAATGATCAAATATCATTGTGGGATCTCAAAGACTGCCAGGAGAGTAGCGAGAGCATCTTGGACTGCCAGGTAGGCAAAGATGAACATTTGAGACTGTCTGAAGGTCTCATGGACTCGAAGGTGAGTTCAATTCAACAAGGAGTGTTGATGAATATGGGATCGGTTGATCTCATTGTCTTCCAGAGAAGCAGCGGAAGAATCCCATATTGCCAGGTGGGTAAGGATGAGCAGATGAGACTATATGTGGGTCTCATAAACTCAAAAGTGAGTTGGGATCAACCAGGGGAGTTGACAGAGCAAGTGAGCTCAAAGGTGAATCTAGATCATCAAGTGCAGCTGACAGAGGAGGAATATCAGAATGATATTCTAATGATTGGGGGAATTGGGATATTCCTACCATGTGCCCAAGAGGAGGCGAAAATTTGTATTGCAGGTGCAACAACCACAGGGGAACAATCATCGCTGACGATGACTGTCAAAAGGAAATTTGAGCAGACATTTGAGACTGCCCAAGCGGGTGAAAGGAAGAATGAGCATTCTGAGGAACGACTCAATGATTTCAGCCAGTGAGCTGAGAGCACTGTAGCATTAGAGATAACAACAGAAGAAGAAGCAGAAGCGGAAGAAGAGAATCAACATTCCGAGGAATGGCTCAACGCATTCAGCTATGAAGCTGAAGAGACTACAACGTGGGAGTTTGCAGCAGGAGAAGAAGAAGAAGGAGTAGACAGCATTTACTTTGTTGATCTGTGGGATCAATTTGAAGCCCTGGAAGAGAGGGTAAAAGTGCAGGGCATGCACATCCAATAGGTGAAGCTGGAAGTTGAGGAAGAAGGCGTGGGAGATCATGATGATCTGCCCAATGGCCAAAATTTTTTGCAGTTGAGGAGACTGCAAAAGTAGAACCAGCCACTGGAGCAGATGGACATAGTGATTGAGCAAATTAGGAAGCTAATGTTGGGGTCAGCAAGAAATGCCAGTAGGGAAAGGCTGAGCAGAAGAGAAACAACAACAGAAGCAATGCAGAAGCAGCAGCAGCAACAAGATGGAGCAGATGAACAACTCCAGATATTTGTTTGGGATCCAAGAGGATTTCCAACAGCTCAGAGGGGAAGCGCATGAGCAAGAACTCATGATTTTGTAGTTGAGGAGTATGATGAAGAAGCATCTCTCCACACAGTCAGCCAGCCAGTCAGCCATGTCAGTGTGCACACATTTAAAGGTTGAAGAGAGGTGCAGCCTCATTTCAAATTTGAATTGAATGTAATTGAATGACTTAGGTTGGTGAGCCATGAAAGCTATGCATTTTCATAGGCTATAGATACGATAGGCATTTAATGTGTGTCATGGCTGATATCTAGATCCAGATGTTGGACTAGACATCCATTGAATGTAATTTATTAGAGTAGGTGAACCTGGAGGGAAGCGCTCGATGAGCCCCTTGGGTAAAAGATATTTTTCAGATCTCATTTTGAGTAGCTATATATGAGATAGGTAGAGTAGAGAAGAGCCGAGGAGAGATCAAGAACACTATTGTAAATTACAAGCATTTTCCATTTGCTAATATAATCAGAAGCAGTTTTTCCTGCACATGTTTTGTCTTATATGCATGTCTGTGTGTGTTCTTTACATATGATGTGAATGTATGGTTGTTATGCATTTGCAGGGAGTTTTTTTTATTTCTAGGGTTGAAGGTCTTTGAGGCTTCACACCAGGAGTGTGTGACAGAACACTGAGGGTTCTGAGAGCCGTGCACAGGGGATGCACTTCCGAACACTGCGGGGTTCACACAAAGACATGCTTGGAGGCACAAAACTGGAGATCAAAAACTTAGAAGGAAGACCTTTGAGGTTACTGAGCACCTCAGGAGGCAAAGATGTGTAGCTAAAACACAGTTGCAGAAAGATCTTTGCTATAAGTACTATGGAGCTTTGCCAGGTGGGCATTGAGCATATGCACAAGGTGCAGTTGGAGGAAATCTATTGTGAGTTTAGAAGACAGAATCACTAAGGATTATGTGAGAGCACTACCAGGTGGGCATCGAGCAAGTGAAAGGAGTGCACGTAAGGAGACAGGACTGTTGAACATTCTATGGAAGGAAGACACTCTGTCAGGTGGGCATTGAGACTTTGTGCATACAGGCACAAAAGAGAGGAAAAGACTCCTTGAGTTCTGTGAGCTCAAGGAAGATTCCACTGGAGGATATTCACTGCGTTGCTGAACACCTAGAAGGCTCAGCAAGAAGTTTCTTGAGCAGCAGGATAGCCAGGAAGGCATTAGTTTCTCCATCTGAGGGAGAAGAAGGATAAAATTCCCCAAGGGGTCTGAGTATTTGTGAAAGCTCAGAAGAGATAGCACTCTAGTGTGTGAATACTTTGCAGGAGCACAAACGTCAGAATCCTTTAAGTGTTTGAGAAGGACAATCTCATAAGGAACAACGTTGTGGAGAACGCACAACGAGGTTCAAGGTTGTAGAGCTCGCAGATAAGATAAGAAAAGGTTGAGGCTTTTGAAAGATTGGAATTCTTCCAAGTGTAGGAAGAAAACACAGAAGCTCAGGAGGAGCCTACAGAAGGAGGAGACTGACAGCCGTCGGAACTCATACAAAAATCCCGTCAGCCATTGGATCAGGAGGAGGTGCATGAAGTTTAGCCTCAGGAGGAGGAGCGCATGAGGAGAACGGGTCTGAGTTGTTAGATCTGAGACAGATACCTGACAACCATCAGATATGGATAAGTTAAATGGAGGTTAAGTCCTTGAGAGATAGGAGGATAAATATCGACAAGGGTGGAGTCATCAGGATATCGGCCATCGGGAAATTAGAGTTCTCGAGGTTGTGTGAATTGGGACAGCGACAGTCATAAAATCTCGATGGAGATCAGAGCCATCCGTTAGAGAGAACATGTGGTGGAGATCAGGCACCTATCGACATATCGACCATCGGGATATCAGCTTTCCTGAGGTCGAGGGAAATAGGACATCGAAAGGGCCGAAACCCTGAGAGTTAATCGGGACCATCCAAGGTAGAAGGGACACGTGGTGGAGATCGAGCGCCATCAACATTTGGCGCATTGAGAAATTGTCATTCTCATGAAAAAGAGATCAGTGAAGTCCATATCGGAAACCCTGATGAAATCAGATCCATCTGTTTACACAAGTCAGGTGTCAAGAATCTGACGAAAGTCGCAAATCGAGAAATCGGAGGATCGTGGATCCTGGGAACGCATGCACATCGACATCGCAAACCCTGAAACCTTGACAGGAGCATATGACTATGGTTGTATGGGATGACGGTCATGTGGACTAGAGCATAGCTAGACGGGGCTAGGCGAACAAGGCGCACATCAATATATCGGGGATCGGAGGATCAAAGATCCCAAAGACATGCGCCTTTTGACAGCCCAAGTGTTGAAACTCCAATAGGAGTAGCCACGAAAGGGAGTAAGGCCACGGTTGCGGAGGTATGGTCATATGTGTCAGGAGCTGAGCCAGGAGGGCCAACGCGTGGACACAAGCGTTCATCAGAGAATCGGTGATCGAGAGTTCAAAGGGTCAGGAACTCTTGACTGTGGAAATACTGAAACCTCGAAGCCCGATAACAGTTTCCTATGGGGAAATTGTTCACGGTTCATGCAGAGGCCATGAGGAAAGAAGAAAGGACCTGTGGACTGGGTCAGGTTTTCATCGGGGAGTCCATTGGAGGAATCTAAAGAGCCACTTCATCTCAAAGAGGAGGATTAGAGCGATCCTGAGAGCGGGAGGTCGGGTGAAGAGACCATGTGGGGTGATAAGGTTGACCTTTTTGCATCAAGATTCCCTCATGATGTTAAATAGGGTAGGAGGGTGCACCTATTATTGGGTAGATGAAACATTTTTGAGAGAGAAAGAGAAGAGGAAATTGAGTTTGATAAAGGAGGCCATTTTTGAAGGGCTATAGCACACATTTCAAGGTAGTAAGATAGCATGCATCTCAAGAAAAGAGTACGACATTTATTGCAGGTTGTACAAAATGGATTTTCAAAAGTATGTACGACTTAATATTGGCATAGAAATCAAGGAGAGAGACAACATTGTTACCAAGTTGTACAGTACGTATTTACAGCAGTCATTATGACTAAGTTTTGGCACAAAAAATGAGGAAAGGTACAACCAACTTACATAGGTCATACTGTATGGATTTTGACTATCCATACAATCATTTTGCTGCACATAAATCAAGGATAATTTATGTGTGAACTTTTTGGATGATTGGCATAGTTTTCAAGGTGGTCATACATGCATTTATTTCCAATAATTTTGCTACTACTGTTGGCACTAATTTCAAGGCATCTGTACAACAACAAAGAGGCACAAAAATTGAGGATCAACCTTATACTTTTGTGAAAGAAAATATGGCACAAATTTTGAGGAGTTTGGATCAAAATTTGTGTGAAGACTTGGCACAATTTTCAAGATAAGTTTGTCGATAAATTTATGAATATGAATATGTTGTAAAAGAATTTTCTCTGAAACTCCGAAATAATAAAAACTCCCTCTCTCACTAGTTTTCCCCTTATGGGTTTTTCCAGGGTCGTTGTTAGACCAAAAGTCATTGTGCTAAATTTTTTTAGTATTGTGCTACTGATATGGTTTTATTTATGCATTAAATATTATTCATAATCATGATGTCTCAGTTCTAAAAAAGTTGTTGATATGCTAAGTTTATTTGGCTATCATATAATTAGGTTTGGGCATTAAATATTGACTGAAAATCAACGAGACTTGAAACTGGGTGGGGTCTGAAGTTTTACATGGCATCAGAGCTAAGCTAAAGAGAAGAAGATTTATATCAGCAAGTCAGAAAAGTGGGACAACAATCACTTCACGAGACAAAATTTTGAATTTTTCATTTTCAGTAGAAAAGGGTCAATGGCTACTGGTTTAAGGGTTGAGGAAAGACTTGATGGGGCAATGAACTTTGTTTCTTGTAAGGAGAGGATGATCTTGTTATTGCAAGAAAATGATTTATGGGATATTGTTGAGAAATCCACAACAAATTCTGTGAATGTACCCACCGATGCCACTCTTCTAGCAACATACACCAAGAAGAGTTTCAAGGCTAAGTGGATTATTCTTGATTCCATCAAGGACCATTTCATTCCTCATTTGATAGCGAAGTAAAATGCCTATGAGATGTGGGAGTCATTGATGAAGTTGTTCCATAGTACAAATGAAAATCAGAAGCTGGTTTTGAGAGAAAAAATGAAGAGCATTAAAATGACCAAGGCCAAAAATGTGATCACATATCTTACCAGGTTGACATAGGTGAGAGATGAGCTTGGAGTTATGGGAGAGGAAATTGTTGACAGTGAACTTGTGAGGAAAACATTGAATGGACTTTCCAAACAATGGTTTGGTTTGTTGAGGGCATTTTGGGTAGGGATAAGCTTCCCAATTGGGAATGTCTTTGGGATGACTTTGTTCAGGAGGAGACCCAAAGAGGTTATGTGCATGACCGTTCATGTATAGGTCATGATGAGGAGAATGTGGCTCTTGCTGCCAACATCAAGAACAAAGTCAAAAAGGGTCCTAAGGGTGGAAACAAACCGATGGGTGAAGGAAAGAAGTCCATGAGCAAATTCAAGTGATTTTCATGCCACATGTTTGGGCACTATGTAGGACAATGTCCAAACAAGAAGAAGAAGTAGAAAACAACTTCAACAGTGATGGAGGAGTTCTCTGCTAAGTTTGATAAGGAATTTTCCTTATTCATGTGTCTTTACACTAGGTCCAACCATTTTGATATGTAGTATATTGATAGTGGTGCCTCCCACCATATGATAGGTGTTCATGAGCATTTGAAAATGGTGCCTCCTTCCATATGACGGGCGGTCAAGGTAGTTGGTAGTGGGATTGTATTATTTTAGAGGGAGTCTTTACCTCCCATGTTGTTGAGAGAGTTCCTATATGTTCATGTTTTGAATACGAACTTAGTTTCAGTAGTTTCTATTGAGGAGAGGGGCTATGAGGTTTTTTCTATGATGGATAGGTTCTCCTATTCACCAAGGGGTCTAGTATCACTTTGGCCAAAGTGATTGGGACTTGACATGAGAAGTTGTAAAATCTCATGGGTGAAATCACGGAGGTGGGTTACACTTTCGTGACAATCAGGTTTCCAAAATTCTGAAAAACATTTTTTCGGCCGAACTAATAATATTTTTCGCTCAACAGATATTTTTTTTAGCCAAACTATTTTTCGACTGAAAAAATAAACATCAAATCGAATGGTGCAATAACCTCCCCCTCGATTTGCGTGAAAAAATTTGGTCGGCCGAATATTTTTTTTTCAGCAATACTTTTTCGTCCGAACTATATTTCGGCCGAAAAATAGTTCGGCCAAACAATTGTTTGGTCAAAAATTTGTTCAGTCGAACTACTTTCAGCCGAACGATTGTTTAGATATTAAGGACACATCGATGTTGGAACGTTTTTGAAACTTTGTTTTCATGAGTTGTTGTGTGTGGAGGTCATCGGGAGATCACGAGTGTAGGGGAAGTGAGTGTAACTGAGGTTTCCAAGAGGTCATGAGCACCGCAGGGTCATTGTTGCATTTGCAACAGGTAAGGTTTTAAACAATTGTTTTTATATAGGTTTTAAAATATTCGTTTTGAATGTAAATTTTTTGTGTTTATGGACTGTGAGGGGGCCACAGGTGCTTAGCCCTGTGGCCAAGCCATGGGTACACCCATGGATTGGCCATAGGGATGAGCACCCGCGGCCCCCTCATAGTCCAATATTCCAACAATTTAGTCGTCGTTGCATTTGCTATATAATGGATGTGATATATGTTTTAAACTGTTTGTATTAAATATAAATTGTTGTAATTTTTTACTGTGAGGGGGCCACGGGTTCTCATCCCTATGGCCAAGTCGTGGGTATGCCGAAAAATTTTCTATAGGGGTGAGCACCCGCGGCCCCCTCAATCCAAAAACACAACAATTCAGTCGTCATTGTGTTTGCTATATAATTGATGTGATATATGTTTTAAACTATTTGTTTTAAATCTAAATTGCTGTAATTTTGGACTGTGAGGGGGCCGTGGGTGCTCAAACCTGTGGCCAAGACGTGGGTATACCCATGGCTTGGCCACAGGGTTGAGCACCCGCAGCCCCCTCACAGTCCAAAAATACAATAATTTAGTCGTCATTGTGTTTCCTATATAATTGATGTGATATATGTTTTAAACTGTTTGTTTTAAATCTAAATTGTTGTAATTTTGGACTGTGAGGGGGCCATGGGTGCTAAGACCCGTGGCCAATCCATGGGTATGCCCATGTCTTGGCCATATGGAAGAGAACCCGTGGCCCCCTCATAGTCCAAAAATACAACAATTGAGTCGTCCTTGCATTTTCTATATAATTGATGTGATATATGTTTTAAACTATTTGTTTTAAATCTAAATTGCTGTAATTTTGGACTGTGAGGGGGTCATGGGTGCTCATACCTATGGCCAAGCCATGGGTACGCCCATGTCTTGGCCACAGGGCTGAGCACCCGCAACCCCCTCACAGTCCAAAAATAGGAACATTCTTGTTTCAATTCTATATTATTATTGATTTTGACTTTCTTGCTTCCATTTTTATCATTTATGGGCACCATCAATTCTACAATGACCTAAGATTGTTTTTCTTTTTTCTCTTTCAAAGTTTAATTCAAAGGACCATATAAAAATCTTTGGAAAAAGTGGGAAAGAAAATCTAGCTACTATTATCCTTCCCTTACCCTTTCTTAGAAACAACTCTAAGAGTTACCAAGTGGTCCATAATTTTTTTTTTCCTATGCCCATTTACTTATTTTTAACTCTATAATGATGCCAAATAGCTTGAAAAAGATGCTTATTCATATCACCATCTAAATATGATAATTAGTTATGTATAAATATAAAGATGGTTGAAAAATATGCTTATGCTTATTTGTTTCTTATGCTTATGCCAAATAATTAGTTATGTAAATTGTTACCTTATTTATAGCACCATCTAAATGTGAACATGTATCACTTTTCTACCTTACCATTATATAGGATACTTATGACGTATGAATTGATTGAATATATATCCTTAAGAAGTACATGAAAAAATGTGCCTCCCCATTTAACCATTCCAATATTAAACTATGAGGATTAAGGTTCTTTTCCCATAGCAAGATGCTTAATGTATACCTTTATATTTTTTTATGAAATAAATGGGTCTTAATGCAGTGGTGAGATTGAGACTTAAATAAATGGATCGTAATGTGTTGACTCATTCAAATCTAATTGAAGTATTTTTAATATAAATATAACAAGAAATTAAAAGCTAAAGGAGTTTATTTTTCCCCAAATGTTCTTTCTCTCTATGTCTCTCACTCTTGTGTTTTCTAAATATTGTATGTAGAAGTTTCCTATAGATTGACCTACACCGATCATGATTCCTACTCCTTAGAAGTTCAAATCTATGTATCTCCTAAAGATTGATCTACACCTATCATGAGGCCTACTCCTCATTGGATCACGATTCCTACAAAAACCAAATATTGGAGGCATGCTCCTCCACTTCCAAAAGTTTTACTTAATCTATACAATCATATTCTAAAAAGAAAAACAAACTTTATTGAAGTCTCTAATCAAATTTCC
>ML829756.1:42603-54614 GCA_009831015.1 Picea engelmannii
GGTATCTCAAAAAATACACAGTGAAAAAATTTGAAAAAAATATATTCATAATCCTTAAACTGTTCTTTTCAAAAGGGTATATTTAAATTTTAGTTTTAAGTAAAAATTAAGATAGATACAAGGTGTATAAAAACATGTTCTTAAACTCTGCAATGTTTTCAGCTTTGTCAACTTCAAAAAATTTTAGAAATTATAATATTCATCTGTTAAATTCAAAATAATAGTCATAATAAAATAGAGTCTCCGTTGCAGTATATTTTGTTTCTTAAAAACATAAGTTTAATAATATATACATTGTTGTAGAAATAAGTAACTCATTATCATTCATTTCATGTTTAAGAAACATACTGTTAAACAATTGTCAAATTGACATATCAAATCGTGATAACAAAAAAAATTGAAAAATAGTCATTGGAAAGATAACACAATTCTTCACAAGTTTTGTTTTTACTGTAAAGTGAAATTCTAAATAAAAAAAATACTTTTGTATGTCGAAAGTTGAATAACTTGTGAAAATACAATTTTTTTTCTCCTACAAATGGGCAAAATTATAACCCATCTTCATGATTTTACCCTCATGTTCTAGCCAACGAGAAGATTATTTCATTATAACAATAGTTGTGATTTATGTGAGCTATGGAACAAGAGGATGGCATATTTTCACCATGGGTATTTGAGGGTACTGAGGGAGATTGTGACTAGAGGTCCATATTTCAGTACAGAGAACTAGGAGTTTTGCAAGGGGTGTGATTTGGGAACGTACTTCAAAGTATTTATGCATATACATCCCTTCCTTGAGGAAGACAATTTTGAGAAGGGATATGAGATTTGAAGAGGATGGAGGCTTTAGAAAGTCATGAGGGAAAAACTGGGTGAGAATTCACCACCTCATATTTAGGTGAGCCTGCAATAGACTTCAGTGAAAGAAAGTTTAGGGCCACCAGTTTCAATGATGACTTGTCCACAGGTGACAGGGCCACAAATGTCAGGATCACAATTACTGGTCCATAGTTTTTAGGATCGAGTTCTCCAGACTCTACTTCAGGGTCACATTCTTTAGGTGATGGGGTTGAGAAGGGAGATTCCCCTCCATGGGACAGTACTTGAAAGAGGAGGAAGCCCAAGTGGCTTCAGGATACTTTGATGGAGGCACATGGTTTAGTGGGAAATCCTAAAAATATTGTGAGGGAGAGTAAACCTCCTAAGAGATTTTGCAGCTACATCGCGATGGTGAGCAGTATTGGGGAGTCTTATCCTTCCACTTTTGAGGAGGATACTGGTAGAGAGGTTTGGAGAGATCCCATGATGGAAGAGTACAATTCCATCATGAAGAATGATGTTTGAGAGATTGTTCCTACACCTGAGGGGAAGTCAGTGGCGAATTTCAGGTGGCTCTATAAACTCAAGTATGATGCAGATCGAAACATTGAGAAGTACAAATCTCTCTTTGTGGCTCAGAGGTTCTCAAAGGTTGAGGGAGTTGATTATGAATATACCTTCACACCGGTTTCTATATATACCTTGATTAGGTCAATGATCTATATTGCAACAGAGATGGGTTGGAAGATCCACTAGATGGATGTGAAGATTACATGCAGGAGGAGGTGTATATTGAGCATCCATTGGGCTTTGAGGTGCATGGGAGAGATTACCATGTGTGCAGACTGAAGAAGGCATTGTATGGGATAAAACAAGCTCTCATAGCTTGGTATTCGGGGATTTATGCCTACTAGCAGCAGTTGGGTTTTGAGAAGAGTGAGGCAGATCCCAACCTATACTTCATTGTGGTTAGAGAGGATCCTCTCATACACTTTCTATATTTGGATGATATTTTCAATACAAGGGAAGAGAGAATCATCACTAGATGCAAGGAGAGCCTTGCTTTAGAGTTTGAGATGACTAATATTGGATTGTTTCACTATTTTTTGGGATTGAAGGGTTGTCAGAAGCCTAGACACATCTTTCCAGGATAGGGGAAGTATGTTTGTGACATTCTGAGGAGATTCCATATGGAGGATTGTAGGCCCATGACCACTCCCATGATTACCAACTTGAAGAAGCTTCATGCTTCTGAGTCACAATTGGTTGATTATAATTTATATCATAATTTGATCAGTTCTTTGATGTATTTGGTCAATACTAGGCCAGATTTTTTTTTTTTGTCAACACACTTAGTCAGTTCATGGTGGAGCCTAGGAGAGTGCATTGGGTGGCAACAAAACATGTTATTAGCTATCTTTGTGGTATAGTGGATTATGGTATAGAATATCAGAGAGGGTATGGAGTTCATTTGGTGGGCTATACAGATTCAGATTGGGCAAGATGTGTCAGTAACTAGAAGATTACTTCTAGGGGTTGTTTTAGATTGGTCTTAGTAGTGGTGTCTTGGTTCAGTCGGAATAAAAAGTCAGTGGCTTTGAGTTCTATAGAGACTGGGTATATGACTTCCAATTAGGCCATTTGTGAGGCTCTTTGGTTTTTCAAGTTGTTGATGGGATTTTTTTGTGTGCAATTGAGGCCTACTATGATTTACTGTGACAATCAAAGTTTTATTAAACTCTCCAAGAATCTATGTTTTCAAGAAACATCTAAGCACATTGATATTTTTTATCACTTCATCTAGGATTATGTCTATAGAGGAGCAGTTGAGCTACAATACATATCTACAGATGAACAGGTTGAGGAAATACTCACCAAATCCTTGGGAAAAGGAAAGTTTGTATTTTTCAGGGACAAGCTTGGATTGGTGACTAACACTTTCCTTAGTTAGAGGGAGTGTTAAAATAATTAAAAAGTACCTAGGAAAGTATTTTTCATCACCTAAGCGCCTAAGGGGTGAGAAAGTGCCTTATGTGGACCTTATTCATTTAATTTGTGAGAGACAAATCAAAAGTTGAATTTTGGAGACTTAGGGAAACTGGATGACTTAAGTGCATTTATTTCCACCATTGATCTCATTCAATCTTCACCAGTGGATGAGATGAATCTTGAGATTACCTCATGAGGTCGACTAGGGTAGGAGGGCATAACCATTCTTGGGTAGATGAAACATTTTTGAGAGAAAAAGAGAAGAGAAGTTCAAGTTTGAGAAAGGAGGCCATTTTTGCAGGGCTAGGGAACACATTTCCAGGAAGCAGGGTAGCACTCATATCAAGGCAAGAGTACAACATTTATTGTAGGTCGTACAATACGGATTTCCAACAGTCCATAAAACTTAATATTAGCATAGAAATCAAGGGGAGGCACAACATTGTTACCATGATGTACAATACGGATTTACAATAGTCTGTATGGTTGAGTTTTGGCACGAAAATTGAGGAAAGGTACAACCAGATAACATAGGTCGTACTGTATGGATTATGACTATCTGTATAGTATTTTTTCTACACAGAAGTCAAGGATAATTTTTGTGTGAACTTTATGGGTTATTGGCATGGTTTTCAAGGTGGTCATACAAGAATTTATTTCCCATAATTTTGTTGTTGTTGTTGACACATATTTCGAGGCATCTGTATAGAAAGAAAGAGGCACAAAATTTGAGGAGCAGACCTATACTTTTGTGTAGGAAATTTTGGCGCAAATTTTGAGGAGTTAGTCTTAGATTTTGTGTGAAGACTTGGCACGATTTCTGAGATACATTTGTCAATAAATTTCTGAATATGAATATGTTGTAAAATAATTTTCTCTAAAGCTCCGAAATAATAAAAACTCCCTCTCTCACTAGTTTTTCATTTGTGGGTTTTTCAAGGGTTGTTGTTAGACCAAAAATCATTGTGTTAAATTTTGTGACTATTATGCTGCTGATATGGTTTTATTTTTGCATTTAATATTGTTCAAAATCCTCATGTTTTAGTTCTGAAATTTTTTTTTATATGTTGAGTTTATTTGGCTATCATATATCTGGGTTTGAGCATTAAACATTGACTGAAAATCAATGAAACTTGAAATTGGGTGGGGTCTGAAATTTTACAGTCTCTTTCCTAGAGAACTGCTCACGGGCTTGACAACCTACTTCTTTTGTAATACAGTCTGAAAACCATTTCTTCAATCCATATCTCATGCTAATAGTAAAATTACAAGTTCTTCATCATAGTCCAGTATCGTCTGGTACGACTCACAACTTCTTTTGTGCAGCCATAGTTAATACTCATGATAATGTCGAATAATTTGTCCCCTTTGCACTATATCCACAAATACACACATATATATATATGCATGTGTCTTTTAGGACACTTATAACTCCAAGGGAATCCCTTGTCCCTTCTTTCAAGACAAAGGATTTAAGGAATAAAATTATAATAGTCCATTGGTATTAATCCCCCTATCTTAGCCCCCCCTTTCCCTTTCTAAGTGGATTTTATCAACCCATACTCATTTGTGGATCAATTTGCATGCAACGGTGTGTTTTGATTAATAATATGAGTGTTTACATATTAAAAAAATTGGATCACTGACCTTTATCATCCAGGCATATTGCTTCTAACCTATAACAACGTGGCTCACCAGCCTATAAAACATTTACATCTTTGTGTACAACTGGGGTTCGGCCCAGGGGTATTACAAGCGGATTTCACAAAGGATACAATACTAGGAAGTTTTTATTTTAGGAGGATGGGATTGAGGAGTGGAGAGGCTGGAGGGAGAAGAAAACTATTGTGGGGGATAGTAGAGATATAGGAAAATGAGGTATTGGAGGGGGAAGTGGAGAATGAGAGTGAAAAGGGGAAATGATATGAGGTGATGGGTAGGATGAGGAACAAGTGTTTTGGGTGGGAGGTGAGGTAGGTGGTGAGGTTATGTAGGAATATGAGGAGGATTAAAGGAGGAGGAAGTGACTAGGAATTAGGGGAGGAATGGAGTTTTGCAAGGTAGGAGGAGGCTGGGGAATTATATGAGAAGTGAGGTGGTGGGGGATGAGGCTTATTGTGGAGGAAGAAGTGATTGAGAGAGATGTAGGTTCCATTGAGGAGTATGAAGTGGTGCAACAAGGAGAAGGAATACGATGATGACTAGAGATAGATAGAAATTGTGTATTAGAAGGGTACATACAAGAACTAGAATTATGGAGGGAAAAGGGTCAAAGATGAATATAAGGAGAAGGTGGGGGGGAAAGTGGTGGGTGGGCATGGGTTTATAGGAATTGTAAATTTAAGTGAGGAGTTAAGCTATAGGAGAAAGGGACAAGTGGAGGGATAGGTAAATGAGGACTGAAATCAGAGGGGGAGAAGGAAGAGATGGAGGTTTGGAGCAAGAGATAACAAGGATATAAGGAAGAAAAAGGGAATGTGGAGGTGGGGTGAAAGTATAAGGGATGAGTAGAGGAGGTAATGACTTTGGATGAGGAAAGGAGGAGGAGATAGGGGAAATAGAAGAAAATGAAGACGGGAAAGGAGTGGAATGATAGGGGAGAGGGAGGGGTGTATGAGGAGCATAGAGGAGTGTGATTATTCAATGGGTTAGGATTAGAGTAGTAGTAGAGGGAGAGAAAACAGTATGGTATGTAGGGGGAAGAGTTTAGGGAGAGGGGGTATATGGTGAGAATTAGAAAGTGAATTATCTAAACTGTAAGAAGTGGAATGATATAGGGATATGGTATATCAGGAGGAGGAAAGTGAGGGATGTCTAAGGGGTGATGTATATGAAATAAAGGGGAGGATTTGGATTTAAACATAAAGGGAGGAAGGAGAGGGTTTGGAGAGGGGTAAAATATGAGGAAATGGAGTATTAGAGTGAGGAGATAAGGGGGAAAGAGTGGGGAGGAAGTAAATGGGTTAGGATGAGGGGAGGAGAGGATAAGGAAGTGGTGTATTAAAGTGGAAGGAGAGGAAAGAGACTAAGCCTCAAGGAAGAAAATAATAAGTCATAAGAGGAGACTATAAGTAAGAAGAGGAGAAAGAGTGGAGCAAGGAATGGAGGAGGTGCTAGCAATGAGTAGAGGGAGGAATGGATTGAATTATGAGGGAGGAGTGGAGTTGAGTTAGTGGGGAGAATGAGAATTATATGGGGTAGTGGTGGTGGAGGCGATGGTGAAAGGGTGGAGCTATTGAGGATGAGGAAGGGATCAAGGGAGAGGGTCACGATAGAAATGAATGAGAAAATAGCATAGTGAGGAGGAGGAATACGTGGAGGAGTGGAGCTAGAGGCAAAATGGGCATTGTAAGGTTATGGGAAATGTATAAAAGTGTGGTGAAATAAATGTTTGGGTCAAATATTATGATATATTAAATGACAAGTTGTGGGTAGGTGTGGGTTTATTTAAGGGTTTGGAATGTTTGGAGAGGAGTGGATCCAAATGAGACAAGTGGAGGGAAGGGGGCATGAGCAAGAATGGAAGTTGAGAGGGCTAATGATGAGATGCAGGATTGGAGTGAGAAAGGATAACAGGGAAAGAAGGAGGAAGTGGATAAGTATGAATGGGAAGAGTTTGGGGGGGGCAAGGATAAGCAAAGGGGTAGTCAAGGGTATGCATTTGTGAGAGAGGTAAAGAGGTGGGGAAGGAGTGGGAAAGGTGGTGAAGGAGGGGATGGAGGATTAGTTTGATGAGTGAACCTAACATAAGGATGGGAATAAAATGAGAGCATTGTAGGGAGAGAATATTATATGGGGTTGGGGAGGTGATTGTAGCGAGATGCGATAAGGATGAGGAAGGGGTATTTATAGAGGTAAAGGAAGGGTGAGGATGATGAACGACATGGTCTAAGTTGTGAGGATTGGAAAATGATATTGTATATGATGAGTAGGTGAGTTAGGGATCTATGGGGGTATACTTAAAAAAAGTAGTGGATTTGGATGAGAACAAGAGGAGGGAGAGTCCCATCAATGATGTGGGAAGGACATGATTAGAGTGGGAGGGGAAAGGCGTTGTGGGTGAGGTGAATTACAAGAAAGGGGAGGATTGGAGTGAGAGGAATAAATCCCACAAAAACAATATTTGAGCTATGTGTCAATATATATTGGTATATAATGGATGGTAGATGCTTTATATCAAGTTTTCTCTATTCTCTTAGTCTCCCAAGGTTTTCTTTCCCCAAGGTGGGTGATAGGTCTCGACTAGCTATAGGATAAAGTTTTTTTTAGTATATGTTCTTATATTGATTAACTTTAGTGAATTTTGATGTATGTTTTATAATTGAAAAAATCTCATATTTTCTTAAGAACATTTTTCATATTGTACCGAATTTGAATTCATACTTGGTAACTATGCCTTTTGGTACAGCCTGGAACCCAAGGTCATAAAAAACAAAACTGATCAGGGGTAGGTTTTCACCAAGAGGTGATAATGCTTTTCTCTAACCATAAGCATATTATTTCCCTTCTAAAGAAGAATTTTAATTTGGACTCTTGGAAGATAGCAACATTCTTCAATATTAATGTAAACATGGGAGGTCGAATTCCAATTTAGACAATTATGAGATAATAACTTCTCCATTTAAACTTTGGATAAATAATTTGAATTTTGACGATTGGAAGCTAACAATATTCTTAAACTAAATATTCATGTCTTAGACCATGGGATGATAATAAAAGTATTAATTCAAGAATTAATATTTTTTTTATTTTTGATGGGTGAAATGTCTTTTCAAATTCCTACCTTGGATTTATTGTCTTTATTTCTTTGTTATTTTCCTTTCTTTAGACTTTGCTTTTTGGTGTTATTTTAGAATTATGAGTATTCTTCATTATAATATTGTGATATTATTGAGTTGATGGAAAATTATAATTAAATAATGTTGTAATAAATGAAAAGTTGATTGCATTTAGTAAATTAAGTAGTAGGGTTTAGCTTCACTTCCATATGTTTCACTTGACCACCTTCTTCTTACCACCTCCAATCCATTTTCCATATGTTCACATTGCACTAGGATGGGTAGTGGGATCCTGAATTGAATAGTGGGGAGGTAGAGTCAAAACATCAGTTTTTGTATAGAGAAATCCATATTTCAACCTAGGATCACGGAAGGATAATGAATTAGTGAATTTGATCACAAAGTCTTTGTAGTACTCTAGGGAATTTGATCAGAAAGAGTCTTGTAGTGCTTTGGGGAATTTCATCACAAATTACAAGTGGTGATTCCCATTTTAGTCTCTACAAGAGTCACCTTACTAAGTTATCAATAGATATGTTACAAATTCTTCTTATTATTTATTTTCGATTGATTTCATCGGGTTTCTCATCGCTTTCTTGTAGCTACGTGATCAATTTGTTTGGCCTAAGGTGTATTCGTAAACTTGGAGGGAGATAAGAACCAATACTTCATGTAGGCTGCATTTTGTAAATTTTAGACTAATCTTTACCATGTAATCATTTTGTATATAAATGTATTATTTTATCATTACTTGTAAACATATTTTTTTCACATATTCACACAAATAAGTTTTTTGGGTCACGATTCAAAATTGGAGCTCACGTACCATTGTTGTCAAGGAAAAACAATTTCAAACTTTGAACTCCTCTCAAAGGTTCGTAGAAGTTTCGAGTGGAACTTTTAAGTACAATGAGTTACAATTTCAATCATAATTAATGTAGTACTCCAATTACTGCCTTGTTGGACCTGTATAGGTCTTGATTTACAGTTTGAAAGTAACTTTTACTATATTTTATTTTTTCATTTCAAGAATATCGATGTAGATCTTAAATCATTCAGATTGTTCTAATGGTTATATAGCATGACAATCGTCCACTCCTTATGGCTCCATTTTCACATTTGAATTCTTAAATGAATGTAGCAAAGCTATTCAAGAATTTAATGTAGATCCAGTTTAATATATATCCTCCTCCTGTAGCAACTCTATGAAAAGTAGGAGTCCATTTATGAGAATCCATTCCTTTTCAAAAAACTAATATTACAAATATAGTTGATTTAATTTTTTTAATTTTAACTTTTTTGAAATAATTTTTTTTAAAATACAATTGATTTAATATATTTGATTTTTTTTTTAAATTAAATTTAATATAATGGGTTTAATTTTTAATATAGTTGATTTTTTTATTTAATATATTTAATTTAGTAATATTTACAAACTTTTACTAATAGATATAGTTATATCGTTGAAAAAATTAATATAAGGAGGTTGGTGCCTTCACCCACACATTTGTTAAGTCAATGATTTCATGTGCTTATTAAATGATGTATGCACTTTTGTTGTATCATCATGTTTATTTCATAGAAATGGGATTTCTACAATCGAGTATGAGGGAGATATCTAATTCCTTTTATGCTCAACATAAATTTTACATGTGATATTTAAAAATTTTACTAATAACAAAAAAATATTTCAATTTCAACCATAATTACAATATTTCAAAATTCATCTAAAGTAAAATAATTCTATATCAATTTTATATAGAGAGAGAAAAAGATAGAGTTATTGAAAGTAAAAAGACTAGATTTTGTTAATAGGTGTTTTCTACTACCATGAGGGAGATGCATGATTCCTTCAATGCTTAATATTATGGAGCTCACACATGGAATCTACAAAATATTAATAAGAAAAAAAATTAATTTGGGCCATAAATAAAATATTTCTATGTCCACATATTTTAATGTCATATATATATATATATATATATATATATATATATATATATATATATAATAATTTAATGTTGACATGACATTCAGAAAAAATTCTAGAATTCACCTTAAGTAAAAAAATAAATTATAATTTAGAGTAAAAAAATTCTTATTCCTCATGCTTTCTACTTCTCCATATGAGGGAAATGTGTAATTACTTCAATGATATATATATATATATATATATATATATATATATATATATATATATCAATTGAAAATAAAAGTTTGTATTTCCTTAAAGTATTTTCAAAACAACGCACACAACAAAACTTGCCACATGTTCTGCCATACATATGGAACCAAAATAGGTGTCACTCCATCAAATGTTTGCAACATGGTATCTACACTTCACAACAGTCTATCTACATTCATGAATGTTCTAATTAGAGAAACAAGATAACAAAAAACGAAATTAGACTTTAGGAGAACCTAAATTTCCATGTTCCTCGGTTGGTCGAAAGGTGAACACAAAGGGATGGAAACAAGTTGGGCACTTGGTCTTGGCTGACTCATGTGAGAGGGCATAAAAAAGAACCTCTAAACATCGAGAGCTAGTCGTTTGGTGGTGAATCTTCTCTGTGACATCCTATCTCATATGAAAAATTAATTGCAAATGCTCCTCTGAGAGGCAGCATGTTTTGGGCGAATCTGGGACAGAAGATACTGGTGGTGGATAGTTTCTAATAGGTTGATCCACTTCTTCCTATTGTACCTCTGTGGTAAATTCTTCCTCGATTGGGAAGTCTCCTAGGTCTGTGTAAAAGTTGCCTTCTAGGGGAAGATGACCAAAAGTAAGGGGTCGAGTCAAAATATATGAAGCAGAGAAGAGAAAGGACTCTATGGGTTCCAAAGGAGGATCTTGAGATATTTATTCCTCAACATAAGCCATGGGTTGGTCATCGTCCATCCAATTTTGGGTGGAGCTCAGTGAGAATTGTAAACGGGGGCTAACAAGGTGATCTTGAGCAATGGGGGGAATAATTGGTTCAGTGGAAGGTCCAGGAAAATAGTGTTGAGCAACTAAGTTGTAGTAGTTCAATACTCTCTTGGGATTTACCCTTTATCTAAGCATTGGAAAAGTTGGGGCAGAGAAAGAAATTGGGAGGGGCTGAGGACACCCATAGGAGGAAAAAATAGAGTAGGAGAGATACACCTGATTCAAAGTTTGAGCGACTACCAGAAAAATGAAACAATTTCCAATTCTTTTCTTCATTTTTGCATCCTCCTTGATATGAGAGCGCTCCATTAAAACTGAGTTGACAACGGGAATGAAATTTGTTGAGGATTCCATTAACTCAAGTTTCCCATAGAGGTGAACCAACGTCCCATTCACATGCAGGAAGTTCATAAGGAATGGCTGGACCGGGGGGGATGGAAGTTGAGGATATTAAATCCTAAATGTGCATGATCATCAGATGTCACCCCATCTAGGGTTTACACATTGTATTTAAAAAATATATTAATAACAAAGAAACATTTCAATGTTGGCAAAAAATACAATATTTCAATATCCATCTTAAGTAAAATAATGCTATATTAACTTTACATATATAGAGAGAGCAATAGATAGAGCAATTGAAAGTAAAAAACATGGATTTCGTTAATAGGTATTCTCTACTTCTGAGAATGAGGAACATGCATGAGTCCTTCAATCCTTCATATTATGGAGTTCACATGTGGCATATAAAAAATATTAATAAGAAAAAAATAATTTAACGTGGGCCATAAATAAAATATTTCTATTTCCACCTATTTTAATACAGTCTTTCTTTACATAAAATGATTTAATCTTTACACGTGGCATTCAAAAAAATATTCTAACATTCACCTTAAGTAAAATAATTATATATCAGCATTCACCTTTAAGTAAAACAATTTTATAATTGAGACTCAATAAATTCTTATCCCACACATAGGTGTTTTCTAATAAAGAAATATTAGTAACAAGAAAATATTTCAATATCAACTATATATATATATATATATATATATATACTGAAAGTGAAAAAAATCAAGGTGTTTTCCACATTATGAGGGAGATGTGTAATTTCTTTAGTGCTCAACATGGAATTTACACATGGCATTTAAAAAATATATTAATAACAAAAAAAAAATTAATGTTGGCCATAAATACAATATTTCAATATCCATGTTAAGAAAAATAATTTTGTATCAACTTTATATATAGAGAGAGAAAGAGATAGATTAATTGAAAGTACAAAAAAATAGATTTAGTTAATAGGTGCTTTGGGAGATAGATGTTTCATTAAATTCTTTATATTATGGAGCTAACATGTAACATCTAAAAAAATATTAGTAAGAAAAAAATAATTTCATTGTGGGTCGTAAATAAAATATTTCTATGTCCACCTATTTTAATATCGTCTTTATATATAAAAAACAATTTAATGTTGACACATGACATTCAAAACA
>ML829756.1:85263-112046 GCA_009831015.1 Picea engelmannii
TCATATGGAAGGAGGCACCATTTTCAAATGCTCATGAACACCTATCATATGGTGGGAGGCACCACTATCAATATACTACATATCAAAATGGTTGGACCTAGTGTAAAGACACATGAATAAGGAAAATTCCTTATCAAACTTAGCAGAGAACTCCTCCATCACTGTTGAAGTTGTTTTCTACTTCTTCTTCTTGTTTGGACATTGTCCTACATAGTGCCCAAACATGTGGCATGAAAATCACTTGAATTTGCTCATGGACTTCTTTCCTTCACCCATCGGTTTGTTTCCACCCTTAGGACCCTTTTTGACTTTGTTCTTGATGTTGGCAGCAAGAGCCACATTCTCCTCATCATGACCTATACATGAACGGTCATGCACATAACCTCTTTGGGTCTCCTCCTGAACAAAGTCATCCCAAAGACATTCCCAATTGGGAAGCTTATCCCTACCCAAAATGCCCTCAACAAACCAAACCATTGTTTGGAAAGTCCATTCAATGTTTTCCTCACAAGTTCACTGTCAACAATTTCCTCTCCCATAACTCCAAGCTCATCTCTCACCTATGTCAACCTGGTAAGATATGTGATCACATTTTTGGCCTTGGTCATTTTAATGCTCTTCATTTTTTCTCTCAAAACCAGCTTCTGATTTTCATTTGTACTATGGAACAACTTCATCAATGACTCCCACATCTCATAGGCATTTTACTTCGCTATCAAATGAGGAATGAAATGGTCCTTGATGGAATCAAGAATAATCCACTTAGCCTTGAAACTCTTCTTGGTGTATGTTGCTAGAAGAGTGGCATCGGTGGGTACATTCACAGAATTTGTTGTGGATTTCTCAACAATATCCCATAAATCATTTTCTTGCAATAACAAGATCATCCTCTCCTTACAAGAAACAAAGTTCATTGCCCCATCAAGTCTTTCCTCAACCCTTAAACCAGTAGCCATTGACCCTTTTCTACTGAAAATGAAAAATTCAAAATTTTGTCTCGTGAAGTGATTGTTGTCCCACTTTTCTGACTTGCTGATATAAATCTTCTTCTCTTTAGCTTAGCTCTGATGCCATGTAAAACTTCAGACCCCACCCAGTTTCAAGTCTCGTTGATTTTCAGTCAATATTTAATGCCCAAACCTAATTATATGATAGCCAAATAAACTTAGCATATCAACAACTTTTTTAGAACTGAGACATCATGATTATGAATAATATTTAATGCATAAATAAAACCATATCAGTAGCACAATACTAAAAAAATTTAGCACAATGACTTTTGGTCTAACAACGACCCTGGAAAAACCCATAAGGGGAAAACTAGTGAGAGAGGGAGTTTTTATTATTTCGGAGTTTCAGAGAAAATTCTTTTACAACATATTCATATTCATAAATTTATCGACAAACTTATCTTGAAAATTGTGCCAAGTCTTCACACAAATTTTGATCCAAACTCCTCAAAATTTGTGCCATATTTTCTTTCACAAAAGTATAAGGTTGATCCTCAATTTTTGTGCCTCTTTGTTGTTGTACAGATGCCTTGAAATTAGTGCCAACAGTAGTAGCAAAATTATTGGAAATAAATGCATGTATGACCACCTTGAAAACTATGCCAATCATCCAAAAAGTTCACACATAAATTATCCTTGATTTATGTGCAGCAAAATGATTGTATGGATAGTCAAAATCCATACAGTATGACCTATGTAAGTTGGTTGTACCTTTCCTCATTTTTCGTGCCAAAACTTAGTCATAATTACTGCTGTAAATATGTACTGTACAACTTGGTAACAATGTTGTTCCTCTCCTTGATTTCTATGCCAATATTAAGTTGTACATACTTTTGAAAATCCATTTTGTACAACCTGCAATAAATGTCGTACTCTTTTCTTGAGATGCATGCTATCTTACTACCTTGAAATGTATGCTATAGCCCTTCAAAAATGGCCTCCTTTATCAAACTCAATTTCCTCTTCTCTTTCTCTCTCAAAAATGTTTCATCTACCCAATAATAGGTGCTTCCTCCTACCCTATTTGACCTCATGAGGGAATCTTGATGCAAAGAGGTCAACCTTATCACCCCACATGGTCTCTTCACCCAACCTCCCGCTCTCAGGATCGCTCTAATCCTCCTCTTCGAGCTGAAGCGGCTCTTTAGATTCCTCCAATGGACTCCCTGATGAAAACCTGACCCAATCCACAGGTCCTTTGTTCTTTCCTCATGGCCTCTGCATGAACCGTGAACAATTTCCCCATAGGAAACTGTTATCTGGCTTCGAGGTTTCAGTATTTCCACAGTCAAGAGTTCCTGACCCTTTGAACTCTCGATCATCGATTCTCTGATGAATGCTTTTGTCCACGCGTTGGCCCTCCTGGCTCAGCTCCTGACACATATGACCATACCTCCGCGACCGTGGCCTTACTCCCTTTCGTGGCTACTCCTATTGGAGTTTCAACACTTGGGCTGTCAAAAGGCGCATGTCTTTGGGATCTCTGATCCTCCGATCCCCGATATCTTGATGCGCGCCTTGTTCGCCTAGCCCCGTCTAGCTATGCTCTGGTCCACATGACCGTCATCCCATATAACCATAGTCATATGCTCCTTTCAAGGTTTCGGGGTTTGCGATGTCGATGTGCATGCATTCCCTAGATCCACGATCCTCCGATTTCCCGATTTGCGACTTTCATCAGATTCTTGACACCTGACTCGTGTAAACGGACGGATCAGATTTCATCAAGGTTTTCGATATGGACTTCACTGATCTCTTGTTCACGAGAATGACAATTTCTCAATGCGCCAAATGTTGATGGCGCTCGATCTCTGCCACGTGTCCCTTCTACCTTGGATGGTCCCGATTAACTCTCAGGGTTTCGGCCCTTTCGATGTCCTGTTTCCCTCGACCTCAGGAAAGCCGATATCCCGATGGTTGATATGTCGATGGGTGCCTGATCTCCACCACATGTTCTCGCTAACGGATGGCTCTGATCTCCATCAAGATTTTATGACTGCCGCTGTCCCAATTCACATAACCTCGAGAACTCTAATTTCCCGATGGCCGATATCCTGATGACTCCACCCTTGTCGAGATTTCTCCTCCTGTCTCTCAAGGACTTAAACTCCATGTAACTTCTCCATATATGATGGTTGTCGGGTATCTGTCTCAGATCTAACAAATCAGACCTGTTCTCCTCGTGCGCTCCTCCTCCTGAGCCTAAACTTCATGCACCTCCTCCTGATCCAATGGCTGACGGGATTTTCGTATGAGATACGATGGTTGTCAGTATCCTCCTTCTGTAGGGTCCTCCTGAGCTTCTGTGTTTTTGTAATGACCCTTTTCTTATTACGGTAAATAATTTCATAAATAATCTGAAACACTAGCTAAATTATCATTAATTATGATATAACCTTAAATTGATTACAAGTTATTAATTAATTATTTTGGATTATACTTAAGCTGAAATATGATTTAATCCCTTGATTAAGGGTTAATGAAGGTGTAATTATTAAATGAGACATTAAATGGTTTAGTATTAGACTAATGGTTAGTGACTAATAAATTATTAAATAAAGTAATTAATTAACTATGTAATAAACCAAAGGGGGAAAATAAAATAAAAACATAAATCAGGTTAAAGGGGTTACGTATCCCATGAGGGATAACGTAACCCCTACGTTAAAGGGAATATTTAATAGAGGATAAGTCTATTAATAACGAACTAAATGAACAGATAAGGGAAATTAATGTATGGATAAGGGGTTGGTGAGGAGTAAAGGTTCGGGGGTGAAGGAGGCATAAGGGAGGAGAAGCATAAGGGAGAGGGATGATTCATGGTGGGAGGCATTCATTCGAGAGGGGGAGAAGGATTTTAGGGAGAAATCTGAGTCTTGGACCAGGGAGAGATTTGTGTTTGGGATTTACACATTGGACCGGGGTTGCTATAGGTTTTGGGATCGGAGGGCCAGAATATCCGTAGATATCCTGGAGCTAGGTTGTTTTCCTAGTTGGCAGGGTGGACAGGAGGTTTTGGGCAATTATTTTATGTATTTGCAGGACTGGACTATGTAGCAAGTAGCAGAAGGAAGACAGCTGGCAACGGAAATAGCATCAGAATCAGGTACCTTGTTGAATTATGTAATTATTTATTCTTCTATGAATTTATTTGATGAATCTAAATTGTTTAAGTTGTTGGTAAGAAGATTGATATTATGTTGATTAGATATTGTATTATGCTGTTAAGAAATAAATGCTCGTGAAGATAACAATGTTAGCTATATATATATATGGGCATTACAGTTTTCTTCCTACACTTGGAAGAATTCCAATCTTTCAAAAGCCTCAACCTTTTCTTATCTTATCTGCGAGCTCTACAACCTTGAGCCTCGTCGTGCGTTCTCCACAACGTTGTTCCTTCTGAGCTTGTCCTTCTCAAACACTTAAAGTATTCTGACGTCTGTGCTCCTGCAAAGTCTTCACACACTAGAGTGTTATCTCTTCTGAGCTTTCACAAATACTCAGACCCCTTGGGGAATTTTATCCTTCTTCTCCCTCAGATGGAGAAACTAATGCCTTCCTGGCTGTCCTGCTGCTCAAGAAACTTCTTGCTAAGCCTTCTAGGTGTTTAGCAACCCAGTGAAGATCCTCCAGTGGAATATTCCTTGAGCTCACAGAACTCAAAGAGTCCTTTCCTCTCTTCTGTGCCTGTATGCACAAAGTCTCAATGCCCACCTGGCAGAGTGTCTTCCTTCCATAGAACGTTCAACAGTCCTGTCTCCTTGCGTGCACTCCTTGCACTTGCTCGATGCCCACCTGGTAGTGCTCTCACAGAATCCTTAGTGATTATGTCTTCTAAACTCACAGTAGATTTCCTCCAACTGCACCTTGTGCATATTCTCAATGCCCACTTGACAGAGCTCCATAGTACTTACAACAAAGTTCTTTCTGCAACTGTGTTTTAGCTACACAACTTTGCCTCCTGAGGTGCTCAGTAACCTCAAAGGTCTTCCTTCTAAGTTGTTGATCTCCAGTTTTGTGCCTCCAATCATGTCTTTGTCTGAACCCCGCAGTGTTCAAAAGTGCATCCCCTGTGCACGGCTCTCAGAACCCTCAGTGTTCTGTCACACACTCCTAGTGTGAAGCCTCAACGAAATTCAACCCTAGAAATAAAACAAACTCCCTGCAAATGCATAACAACCATACATTCACATCATATGTAAAGAACACACATAGACATGCATATATGACAGAACATGTGCAGGAAAAACTGCTTCTGATTATATTAGCAAATGGAAAATGCTTGTAATTTACAATGGTGTTCTTGATCTCTCCTCGACTCTTCTCTACTCTACCTATATCATCTATAGCTACTCAAAATGAGATCTAAAAAATCTCTTTTACCCGAGGGGATCATCGAGCGCTTCCCTCCAGGTTCACCTACTCTAATAAATTACATTTAATGGATGTCTAGTCCAACATCTGTATCTAGATCTCAGCCATGACACACATTAAATGCCTATATTATCTATAGCCTGTGAAAAGGCATGGATTTCATGGCTCACCAACCTAAGTCATTCAATTACATTCAATTCAAATTTGAAATGAGGCTGCACCTCTCTTCAACCTTTAAATGTGTGCACACTGACATGGCTGGCTGGCTGGCTGACTGCGTGGAGAGATGCTTCTTCATCATACTCCTCAGCTACAAAATCATGAGTTCCTGCTCATGCGCTTCCCCTCTTAGCTGTTGGAAATCCTCTTGGATCCCAAACAAATATCTGGAGTTGTTCATCTACTCCATCCTGCTGCTACTGCTGCTTCTGCATTGCTTCTGTTGTTGTTTCTCTTCTGCTCAGCCTTTCCCTACTGGCAGTTCTTGCTAACCCCTACATCAGCTTCCTGATTTGCTCAATCACTATGTCCATCTGCTCCAGTGGCTGGTTCTGCTTTTGCAGTCTCCTCAACTGCAAAAAATTTTGGCCATTGGGCAGATCATCATGATCTTCCACGCCTTCTTCCTCAGCTTCCAACTTCACCTATTGGATGTGCATGCCCTGCACTTTTACCCTCTCTTCCAGGGATTCAAATTGATCCCACAGATCAACAAAGCAAATGTTGTCTGCTCCTTATTCTTCTTCTCCTGCTGCAAACTCCCACGTTGCAGTCTCTTCAGCTTCATAGCTGAATGCGTTGAGCCATTCCTCGGAATGTTGATTCTCTTCTTCCGCTTCTGCTTCTTCTTCTGTTGCTAGCTCTAATGCTACAACGCTCTCAGCTCACTGGCTGAAATCATTGAGTCGTTCCTCAGAATGCTCATTCTTCCTTTCACCCGCTTGGGCAGTCTCAAATGTCTTCTCAAATTTCCTTTTGACAGTCATCGTCAGCGATGATTGTTCCCCTGCGGTTGTTGCACCTGCAATACAACTTTCCGCCTCCTCTTGGGCACATGGTAGGAATATCCCAATTCCCCCAATCATTAGAATATCATTCTATTATTCCTCCTCTGTCAGCTGCACTTGATGATCTAGATTCACCTTTGAGCTCACTTGCTCTATCAGCTCCCCTGGTTGATCCCAACTCACTTCTGAGTTTATGAGACCCACAGATAGTCTCATCTACTCATCCTTACCCACCTGGCAATATGGGATGCTTCCACTGCTTCTCTGGCAGACTATGAGATCAACCGATCTGATATTCATCAACACTCCTTGTTGAATTGAACTCACCTTCGAGTCCATGAGACCTTCAGACAGTCTCAAATGTTCATCTTTGCCTACCTGGCAGTCCAAGATGCTCTCGCTACTCTCCTGGCAGTCTTCGAGATCCCACAATGATATTTGATCATTTCCCTCCTGGAAATTTGAAATTCCTTGGCTGTCCTCATGAAAGTCTATGAGATCCTCAACTGACCTCAACTCGTTTCCCTCTTGGCAATCTGGAATTTCTTCCTCTCTACCCTCCTAGCAGTTCTTGAGATCATCAGCCGATCTCGATCCATTCTCTTCACCGAGAATTTCTCCAATTTCTGGTTCACATACCTGAACCATCTCCTCTATGGTCTGGAGGTATTCAACGTACCTCGGCCATCTTCTTAACAGTCTCTGCTATCCTTTGACCATCAGCTCCCTGACTGGCCATTTCACCTTTGGCATCTTCATGGGCCATTCATATACCCATCTCAGATTTTTACCCTACCACATCTTCATTTCAAACTCCTCCATCTCTCGCTTAATGTTAGCGAGATCTTTATCCATTTATGTTGTTCTCATCAACTCTAGCTTCTTCCATTCAGCAGACCTATGGCCTTCAGTAACCATGGTGCTATCCCTATCAGCCTCTCTGGCAAGCCTATTGTTGTCACTCCTGCAATCCTGAGTGCTCATTTTCATCCTACAGTCCCAATGACTGCATTCTCGACTACTACCTACTTGCAAACAATCGTCACAGAGTCCTCAACAACTTTGTCTTCCTCTTGCCTCCTCTATCTACAATATACAAATAGATTCTCACTCTGATACCACTTGATGCAAAGAGGTCAACCCTATCACCCCGCAGGGTCTCTTCACCTGACCTCCCACTCTCAGGATCGCTCTAATCCTCCTCTTCGAGTTGAAGGGGATCTTTATATTCCTCTAATGGAATCCCTGATGAAAACCTGACCCAGTCCACAGGTCCTTTCTTCTTTCCTCATGGCCTTTGCATGAACCGTGAACAATTTCCCCACAGGAAATTGTTATCGGGCTTCGGGGTTTCGGTATTTCCACCATCAAGAGTTCCTGACCATTTGAACTCTCGATCACTGATTCTCCAATGAACACTTTTGTCCATGCGTTGGCCCTCCTGGCTCAGCTCCTGACACATATGACCATACCTCCATGACGGTGGCCTTACTTCCTTTCGTGGCTACTCCTATCATAGTTTCGGCACTTGCATTGTCAAAAGGCACATGTCTTTGGGATCTTCGATCCTCCGATCCCCAATATCCCGATGCTCTCTCTGTTTGCCTACCCCCGTTTGGCTATGCTCTGGTCCACATGACCGTCATCCCATATGACCATAGTCATATGCTCCTGTCGAAGTTTTGGGGTTTGCGATGTCGATGTGCATGCATTCTCTGGATCTGCGATCCTCTGATTTCCCAATTTGCATCTTTCGTCAGATTCCTGACACCTGTCCCGTGTAAATGGACGACTCAGATTTCGTCCGGCTTTTCGATATGGACTTCCCCGATCTCTTTTTCATGGGAATTTCGATTTCCTGATGTGCCAAACACTGATGGTGCTCGATCTCTTCCATGTGTCCCTTCTACCTTGGATGGTCCCGATTAACTCTCGGGGTTTTGGACCTTTTGTTGTCCGGTTTCCCTTGACCTCAGGAAAGTCGATATCCCGATGGTCGATATGCCGATGGGTTCTTGATCTCCACCACGTGTTCTCGCTAATGGATGGCTCTGATCTCCGTCGGGATTTTGCGACTGTCGCTGTCCCAATTCAGACGACCTCAAGAACTCCAATTTCCGGATGGCTGATATCCCGATGACTCCACCCCTGTCAGGATTTCTCCTCCTGTCTCTCGAGGACTTAACCTCCGAGAAACTTCTCCAAATCTGATGGCTATCGGGTATCTTTCCCAGATCTAACAACTCAAACATGTTCTCCTCGTGCGCTCCTCCTCCTAAGGATAAACTTCGTGTGCCTTCTCTCGATCCAACGACTGACGGGATTTTCGTATGAGATCCGACGACTGTCGATCTCCTCCTTCTGTAGGCTCCTCCTGAGCTTCTGTGTTTTCTTTTTACACTTGGAAGAATTCCAATCTTTCAAAAGCCTCAACCTTTGCTTATCTTCTCTGCGAGCTCTACAACCTTGAGCCTCACCGTGCGTTCTCCATGATGTTGTTCCTTCTGAGCTTGTCCTTCTCGAACCCTTAAAGGATTCTGACGTCTTTGCTCTTGTAGAGTCTTCACACACTAGAGTGCTATCTCTTCTAAGCTTTCACAAATACTCAGGCTCCTTGGGGAATTTTATCCTTCTTCTCCCTCAGATGGAGAAACTGATGCCTTCCTGGCTGTCCTACTGCTCAAGCAACTTCTTGCTGAGCCTTCTAGGTGTTCAGCAACCCAGTGAATATCCTCCAGTGGAATCTTCCTTCAACTCACAGAACTCAAAGAGTCCTTTCCTCTATTCTGTGCCTGTATGCATAAATTCTCAATGCCCACCTGGCAGAGTGTCTTCCTTCCACAGAACGTTCAACAGTCCTGTCTCCTTGCGTGCACTCCTTTCACTTGCTTGATACCCACCTGGCAGAGCTCTCATAGAATCCTTAGTGATTCTGTCTTCTGAACTCACAACAAAGTTCCTCCAACTGCACCTTGTGCATATGCTCAATGCCCAACTAGCAGAGCTCCACAGAACTTACAACAATGTTCTGTCTACAACTGTGTTTCATCTACACAACTTTTCCTCCTGAGGTGTTTAGTAACCTCAAAGGTCTTCCTCCTGAGTTGTTGATCTCCAGTTTTTTTCCTCCAAGCATGTCTTTGTGTGAACCCTGCAGTGTTCAAAAGTGCATTCTCTGTGCATGGCTCTTAGAACCCTCAACATTCTGTCACACCCTCCTGGTCTGAAGCCTCAAATATATTCAACCCTAGAAATCAAACAAACTCCCTACAAATGCATAACAACCATACATTCATAGCATATACAAAGAACACACACAGACATGCATATAAGATAGAACATGTGCTGGAAAAACTGGTTCTGATTATATTAGCAAATGGCAAATGCCTGTAATTTACAATGGTGTTCTCGAGCTCTCCTCGGCTCTTCTCTACTCTACCTATCTCATCTATAGCTACTCAAAATGAGATCTGAAATATCTCTTTTATCTGAGAGACTCATTGAGCACTTCCCTCCAGGTTCACCTACTCTAATAAATTACATTCAATGGTTGTCTAGTCCAGCATCTGGATCTAGATCTCAGCCATGACACACATTAAATGCCTATCTTATCTACAGCCTGTGCAAAGGCACGGCTTTCATGGCTCACCAGCCTAAGTCATTCGATTACATTCAATTCAAATTTAAAATGAGGCTGCACCTCTCTTCAACCTTTAAATGTGTGCGCGTTGACATGGCTGGCTGGTTGCCTGACTGCGTGGAGAGATGCTCCTGCATCAAATATCAAGGGTCATCTCATCCAATGGTAGATATTGAATGAGATCAACGGTGGAAATAAATTCACTTAAGTCACCCACTTTCCCTAAGTCTCAAAAATTCACCTTTTAATTTGTCTCTCACAAATTAAATGACTAGGGTTCACATTAGGCACTTTATCACTCCTTAGGCACCTCGGTGATCAAAAACACTTTCTTAGGTACCTTTTAATTATTTTAACAGAGATTACTCAAAGTTCTTTCTTGGTGTGTTGGGAAATAGCTACGAGGATCTGAGACTTCCTCTTTGCCATGTTGACGAACACACAAAAGGGAAGTGAGGTAGTCCAGGGACTTTTGAACACAGAAGGAGCACACTTCCTAGGGTGGGATAGGCATGTGGGAAATGAGACACTGTAGTCTAGTTGCAACAGTTGACATCTTAGATAGAACAACTATGCAACTTATCAAACCTTATACTTTCTTAGTCTTCCTTTTTTCACTAGTAGAGTTTATCCCCATATCAGGGGTGACCCGTTTCTCAGAGTTATGAGAAGTGCAGTCGAAGGCTAGGATGAATGTGGAAGGTTTCCATGCATTCGGTGCCTATTTTGCTGAGATAAGTGTCTTTCATGTCCTTATTTCCATTGTTGTGTGTGTGCAATTATGGGTTTTCTGTCATCGAATCCCTATTGTTAAATTCTATATGAATTGTTATTGTTACATACATGCAGTTACTATGTCCTCGTAACTCTCTTCATATGCAAGACTTAGTATTTAATTTAATGGTATCATATTTTGTAATTCCACAGGGCGTGTTCCAGCTCAAGGATGGGTACGATACCAGAGCATGTTGCTAAGTCCTGGTTAATGCGTAATTTACAATTTGGGTATTAGAGCTGTTAAATATCAAGGAAATTTTTAAGTGGCACATTTCCATCCAGTTCTAAGGTTGGGGACGTCATAAATTGGTATCAGAGAAAGATTTTCCTAAAGCTATTCTGTAATGGGTATCTTACACCGGTCCTCCCTCAACACCCTATCCATTCCTATTTTCTTGAGATAAGTTTATTTCATGTCCTTATTTCCATTGTTGTGTGTGTGTAATTATGGGTTTTTTGTCATCAAATCCCTATTGTTAAATTCTATGTGAATTGTTATTGTTGCATACATGTAGTTACTATGTCCTCATAACTCTCTTAATATACAAGACTTAGTATTTAATTTAATAGTATCATATTTTGTAATGCCACAGGGCGTGTTCCAGCTCAAGGATGGGTATGATACCGAAGCATGTTGCTAAGTACTGGTTAATGTGTAATTTACAATTTGAGTATTAGAGATGTTAAATATCAATGAAATTTTTAAGTGGCACATTTCTAGCTAGTTCTAAGGTTGGGGACATCATAAATTGGTATCAGAGAATTTTTTTCCTAAAGCTATTATGTAATGGGTATGTTACACCATTCCTGCCTCAACACCCTGTCCATTCCTTTCTCCACTCTTCCACATATTCCTACTTATATTCTCCTTATCCTCCTTTATACATTACACATAACCCTACAATGACCACTTTTCCTCTAGTTCAACTACTCCCCATATTATTTCTCCTCATTACACTCTATCCTCTTCCCCTGTTATCCTCACCCTCTCCCTTTATCCCTTATTCATCCTCAATAACTCTCATCCTTCAAGTCACCTCATTTTAAACCACCTATAATACAACATATCATCGGCACATTCCTTTATTCTTCACCTCCACCCCTTCCTATCACCTAGACCTTTCCCTCCTCCGATCCTCCCCATATTAATACTT
The DNA here is from genome assembly GCA_009831015.1 of Picea engelmannii. Taxonomy (NCBI): domain Eukaryota; kingdom Viridiplantae; phylum Streptophyta; class Pinopsida; order Pinales; family Pinaceae; genus Picea; species Picea engelmannii. The sequence continues at coordinate 97,229 of ML829756.1, forward strand.
AATGTTCCCTCTTCCAGATTCGTGTTCTCTCCCTTAGAGATTAGTCACATTTTTCTCTTTTGACTCTAAAAAACCCATTCCTTATCCTCCCTTCCCCTCATCAACACCCTTCAATTACTCCCCACTCTTTCCCCCTTAACCCCTCTCTCTAATCCAACCTTTCCTCAATTTTTAATCCTTTCCAAGATCTCTTCCTCCCATTTTCTCCTTCAACTCTACGCTTCCCACTTATTTCATTTACATCACCATAACCATCCCTCACTCTCCTCCTTTTGGTATACCATCTCCATCTCTCATTCCATTCCTTGCATCCTAGACAATCTACCTTATCATTCTCACCATTTTACCCCTCTCTTTGAAATCCTTCCCTTCTCACCAAAATATTTTTTGTCCCTCCACTAGTCCTCATATTTTAGCCCCCATGAATTGTCACACTCTTTCACATTCCTCCTCCACCCCTCCCTCTCTTCCTATCATTGCACTCTTTGCTCTCCTTCCTTTTCCTCTCCCTCCCCTCATCTAACCCCCCTATCCCACTATATGCATACCTCCTACTTTATTCCCTCCTTCACCTCAATTTTCTCCCCCTTCACTCCTTTCCCTCTTGTGCTCCAAACCTCCATCTCTTCCTTATCGCCCTCTAAATCCACTCATCAATCCCTTCTCTCTCAACTTGTCTCTTTCTCCTCTAGCTTAACATGTCCCCTAAATTTACAATCCCTCTGAACCCATGCCTCCCCACCTTGACCTGCTTTCCACTCTCACCCTTATCCCTCTACGAGTCTATTTTATGAATGTCCCCTTCTAACAACCCCTTTAGATCTAGATACAATCCTCCCCATATTATTTCTCCTCATTGCACCACTTCCTCTTCCCAATGAAACCTCCCTCTCCCTCATTTCCTTCATCCTCCACAATAATCCTCATCCCCTACCATCTCCACTCTTCAACTAATGCCCCCATCCTCCTCCTCCATTCCCAACCTTCATGCCTCCCACAACACATAGTCCCTTCCTCCTTTCCATTTTCCTACATAACTTCCTCACCTCCTTCCTCACCTCCATTGCCTCCTACCTAGCACACCTTGTCCTTGTCCTATCCGTCATGCCCATTACTGGCCCACACACCCTAATTCCCTTGCCCATTTTCAGTCTCATTCCCCATTTCTTAACCCTTCTCCCTCCAATGCAACATTTTTCCTTCAAATCCACCCCATTCTCCTCAATGGTCCTCTTCCTCCACCACCACATATTCTACTACCTCCACTCCATCTTTCCCTCCTTATATAAAACCCTCCTAATATCTCATACTTTGTGAACTACACTCCTCCCTCAAAAACTTGTCCCTTCCTTCCTCGACTCTTCCCCATATACCTACTTAACCTCCCCTTATCCTTCCTTTTTCCCACCTCCTCATCCTCCACAATATTCCTTTCCTCCTCGATACCCCACACTTCACATTTCCAATACTTACAACTTTATATATCTCCCACCTCCTTTCCCTCAACATTCTCCCATGCCTGCTTTCTACCCCACACTTCACGTTCCTCTCCCTACACCATACCATATATCCGTCCCCCTTTTTATCCTCACTAGACTCACCTGACTGCTCCACAACCTCCTTTTTCCATACTCGTTCACCCACACCTCCCAACCCCTATTCCTTTTCCTCCACTCCTCCAAATCCACCCCAATTTGAACCCCTTGGTTAATATACCCTCCATTGTTGTCACAACTGCCTGAGTCATTCGTCCTCCCTTCCTTCTCATCCCATCTTCCCTCATCATCTTTTCCTTCCTTTTTTCCTCCATTCACAACCCCGACCTCCTCCAGTTGTAAACCCTCATAGATGCCTCCATCCTCCTTCTACTCCTCACACCCCACAACCCCTCATTATTCACCTTCCTTATCCCCCCATTATGCCTCATCATATCCCTCCATTGTCTTATCCTCACCCTCCCTCTCCTTCTCTCCTCTAGCTCTCATTTTATTGGTCAAATTTTGAACCTTGCCCATATTTACAATATTTGAATAATTTACACTTAGGTTTTTTCTTTATTTAAACATCAATAAATTGAAAATTGAAAATAATCTAAAGTAAAATGAAATGGTTAATTTCATTATAAAAATCCATATAGTTACTAGTATAGAAAATTGTAAAGAATATTAAAAAACTCGCATTTATTTTCATAATGTTTTTCCAAAAGCCTTTATCTTCCATCAGTTTACTCGTGATTTAATTACCTATTAATTCAATAAATTAATCATAAACATGATCATTAATCCAAATAGGTCCTAATATATTCTAGCCCTATATCCTAAGATGCATGAATCTTACTATATTTTTTACAAGCATGCCTCTTCCAGGGAAACATGAGAGGGGAAATTGTAAGACACCATATTTGAATTATACGTTTTATTTGAAGCTCAACTCAAATAAGCTATAAGATATAAATTTTCATTCTTTAATTATATATCTTGGTTTATAACTCACCAATACTAAAATTTTGATTCTCAAACGATACAGTCAATATATTGCCCAATAACATATTTGTTTTCAGTAGTTCTCCTTCACACGCTAAACAAATTCTTGCAATTTGTTTGGGAGGTATACATAAATCTCTAGAAAAGAGTCTCTAGTCGCTAGTAAAACCAAAAACATAAAAACAAAGGAAAAAAGAAACCCAAACATAAGTCATTAGAAATGGGCGATTAGAAAATGGGCGTGGAATCTTATCACGTGGAAAAAAATAATTGCATTGAAAAATAGAAACGTTGGCTAGTTATCCTACTATTGTATATATGTTTCACTTAACTAACATGAAAATATGATAATGATATATGAAATCATTAATTGGAAAGGTGGCATACATGATTCCGTTACACATTACAGACATCCCCACCATTATTCCAATCCTTTAATCCCTATTATGTAAACTTTTGAGTCAGATAAATTGTAACTCGTCATATTCCTTAGCCCGTTGAGAATGGGAATCCTATAGTGACGTTTACTTTCTGTGTGTAATTTGAACCAAACAAATACAAACGTGTTTATATTAAAAATAACTCTACGATGGATCTATAGATTTCATATTCTAATAGCTATTCTGAGCCTTCTAATCCCTATTTTGTAACCTTTTGAGTTTGATAAAATGTAAGTTGTCATATTACTTAGCCCATTGAGATTGGGAATCATGTAGTGGCATTGGGTTTTTGTGTATAATTTGAACCAAAAAAATACTGACATGTTTTATATTAAAAATAAATCTACCATGGATATATATTTTTTATATTATAATATGATAAAAATCTATCATACACCTCTCTTAAAACATACTATCACGACCAATCCTCAAATGATATAGTAAACCAATTTAACTTTATACATATAGGATCTAGTAGTTTCTACTTAATAAATCAATTTGATATTCTATTCTTTAATGTTCCTATATGATTACCATATTAACTTTATACAGATAGGATCTAGTAGTTTCTACTTAATAAATCAATTTACTATTTTATTGTTTAATGTTCCTATAGGATTACCATAGTAGACAAAAGAGAGCAACATAAAAATGTACCTGAAAACTGGAGAGTTGAGTTGGGAGTGTTCTCGACTACTCCTTCTGAGTGTGTCTGTGCATTATATTTTCGATCAATACTCGTTTAATTGATCAAATCTAATTGGAGCTTAAATTCCACATAGTCTTGACTTCCCAACAAAGGCACTAGCCATGTTCTTGAAAAAAACTTTGGAAGGAACGAGTTGTTGTATTGAAAAAAACTTTGGAAGGAACGAGTTGTTGTATTGAAATAATTTTAGGGTATTGAAATCCATGAAAATATTACCTAGGAGGTGATTATCTGAGAGAGATCAACATAATTTAAACTGTGCAATAGACTGAGACCCATGAAACATGTTGTCTTCAAGGAATACTAGCCACAAGGTTGGGTGGTGAGTGAGTGCCAGATGTATTTTTCCTTTGAATTCGTTATTGGAAATATCACGTCGTCCCAAAGAGGGACCCCATGGAATCAGACCAGTGAAAATCTTTCCTCAAATTTCCACAACCTTGAGCTTTTGATTCCTACCGAGGTTTCGTGGAAGGTCTCCCGTGGAGAGCTATTCCATAGGTTTCTAGCTTCAATAGGGCTACGATTCAACAGATAACCCATCTGCTCATACAGTTGTTCACCAGCTTCTGTTGCTGCGGGATTTTGAGTTGCATAAAGGTGTTCGAAATAGGTGTCGTGAGCTTGTTTTCTAATATAACAAGGAACGCAAGTCTAAAAACATACATAGACACAAAACAGAGTGCTCAACAACACAAAAAACATAAAGAAAAGAGTTCTTTGCAACCATAAAAAAAAAAAAAAAGGCCACTTCCATAATGGAAAAGACAAAAAACACAAAGAAAGAAAATGAATAAAAGTAAAAAGAAAAATTGAAAGAAGTATAAAGAAAAAATCCAAAAACGAAAACGAATACAAGTATAATGCAGAAAGCCAAAAAATAAAGCGAATAAAATAATAATGAGAAGGTAGCATTGATTTGAATAAAAGTTAAAATGGTTAAGACCATTCAATTTTAGTAAATGGTGTCAATTTCAAAATCAACCACTAAATTTATAATTATGTCATTATCCAATGGTGTAATTGATACCGCCATTACACCAAAAGTAAAAGTAAAAGATAAAAATACTATACCAGTTTTTTTTTCAACCAAAAAATCATACCAGATAAATACAATAGTTCAATAATGTAATTGAAGCAAATATTAAAATATAAAGAAAAATAAAAAACAATAACAATTTAGTTTATCCAATACTTTATAAAGTGTTTAATATTTAAATTTAATTATAATAAATTGTTCTTTTAAAAGATCTTTATAAAATGTGCTAGTCATAATTTTTTTAAGTCAATAATATTTTATAAGCTTTAAAATTTTATAAGCTTTCTTATTATATGAAATTTTATTGGACATAGTTATTTGTGGTACATATATAATTTAAATATATAATTATTAAAATAATATTTCTAAACAAGAAAAATATTTTGATATAATTTTACAATATATGATATTGAATTATTTTTTTCCTACTCTTCATTGACATATAGGTTTTCCCATTATACTAAACAGTAAAAAATAGTGTTCAAACATTTTAGAATAAGGAAAAACAATTTTGTATTTATTTTAAAATATAAATTAATAAAGATTGAACAAAAAATGATGTTTATTATTTAGTATGTCATTGTATTAAAAAGTGGTGGAATAATCAATATTTCAATGATGTTTTTATATTTTTCTCATCTTTTATAAATCAAAAGATGAGATTTTGAACATTAACTTCTTTGCATTTATGAATGCATCATTAATGAACTTGTTTACTATTTCACATTACTTAATATGATTATGAGATTACTCAACTTAGGTAGTTAAATGTGCATATTGTTGCATATCCTAGGTATGTTTTGTCAATGTTTTGAAAATAGTAGAGTTTTATTAAATATTATTTATGGAATAGATTATTAGAGTGTCTACATTTTGTTGGGCAACAATTTTTTTTTAAAACCTTGAATATTGGAAATACCTCATGGTTCCTAGTTCTCTTTAGTGGATTTTTTTTTTTTTACAAAAATTGAATTTTTTTATAGATATAAAGGGTGTGACCGATGTTGAAAAGTACAAAACAGGGTGATGGTATAGGAGACTGGCTACAAATTTTCATAAAAGGCTTACTACAAAGAGTTTTCCATAGATTCTACTGCTATAAACTAGCTTTATCAGACTTATCAAAACAAACCTATCTCTTGATAAGATTAATTTTCTCCATTTTTACAAAATAGGGAAAACATTATTGTTCTTCTTACATATGATCTTCCTCTAGACCTCATTCTTCTTCTGGCGGTGGTTCAAGGGCTACATTCAGGTCAGGCAGAACTGGGTCTGCCCTACTTCAAGTCTCCTCATTCTAGCTTTTCTCTGTAAAGTTGTGTGTTCTGGCTTCATGCATTTCTTCCATTCTTTCCCCTTGATGTCTGAGATAGTCGACCTCATCTTGAAGCTAGTTGATTAGGGTGTGGTGATATGCCAATGTATCGAGAGTGAAGTGTAATGTGGAGCTATGGGAGTCCAATCACAAATCCAATTGATGTGTGGAAGAGAAGTTTTCTTCCACCAACTCGTCCTCCAACCTCTCATGACCTGTTCATTGATCCATTTTAGCAAATAGTATTTCTATTAGAGCCTTCCAATGCTTGTTGTTGGAACATTCATCTATGCTATCATTCTTGATACCGAATTTTATGTATCGTCTGTAGTGTCGGTCTTTGTAATTTCCTTTGTTAGTGTCACCTTTTTCTGCTCCTCCTCTAGCTTAACTGACAATGGAGCAACCGGGAACTATATGGAGCCTTTTGTTATTTACACATACAATTTCATCCCTAAAGCATCCTCTGATGCAGACTTTGGAAAAACCAGTGACTATGTTGATCCCTGGGCAGTCTTTGTTTTCTAATTCCTTTACTGCTTCACCACATCTTCCAGAGTTGTTCGCTGAATTCAGACTACCTCTTCTCTTTAAATTCCCTTCCCATGAAAAACATTGCATTATCGAATTCTTCTTTAGCTGGAAAAGACAATGAATCGGGCTATGTCCATATTGAATTCCTCTTATGCCTAAGAATCGAGTCTGTGCATTCTTATAGGATGGTTGATTCTCTAGTGAGGATGCGGAAGGCACTTCCAGCATCCGCATGTTCTGGATCATGGCTTCAATCCCTTCACAATCCTTCTTCATGAGAGAAATTAATGAAGAGGTGAAGGAGGTAGAGACTAGGCAGCCACGGAGTAACGATTGGAGTAGGTTCCCATAGAGTATGAACTCACTGCATACCAAGAGATCCATATGCACGTACTAGAGTGTACTAGCTCCCACAAACCAGAGAATGCTCAAGTACAAAAATCCCCCAAGCGTGATGCTTGTCTTACCTATAATTCCTTTTCGTTGAATTGTCATGTGGGAGTGGACGCTAGGTGGAGAGAAAGTCAAAGGGGGTTGATGCATTAGAGGGGGAAAAAAATAAGAGCCTTCCCAGGACTTCCATATGACATTGGCCTCTTTCTATAGATAGATTAGCTTGTTCCTCTACTATCCCATTGTTTATGGGTCAAATATGGTAAAAGGTAGAGTGCATGTTAGATAGCATATCTATGACTCTTTATATGAGCCTTTCCATATTTGTGTTATTTAGGATTGTTCTTTTGATGAAGTACCAAATTATGTTCTTGAAGACCCCTAAAAAAATTAGTTGGTTGAGCTATCATTCATGGGATAATTGAGGTCCTTTGAAGACTGCATAGGCCTCTACTAGGTTATTGGTGGCTATGCCCAAATTCCACAAGTAATTTAGCAATATTTTTCCTCTAGGGATAATAAAAACCCGTCCCTCACCTGCCTACCTTGGGTTCTCTTTTGAGGCACCATCAAAATAGAGAACATGACTATTTTAGGCCTTTAGCCAATTTTTGAAATCCCGAGGGGAAATTTGAAGCTGCAAGCATGATGACTTTTTTGGCAAAGTGATGGGGTGAAGTGCAGGTACATTTATTTCATTTAGCCATACTTCTTATTCTTCTAGCAATGGACCATCTTCCTGGGTTGTCAATTTTTTGGATGAGATGTAATCCCCCAACTGGATGATCACAAGAGCTAAAACTAAAGGGGGGGACAAGATTTTCTTTGAAAATTATTTTGTTTCTTGCCAGTCATATTTGTTAGCATACAAATTTAATTGAGGCCTTCTAGATTCGACTTAGATTTGGATTCCTATGGAGTGAGCCTTTGTAGTGTTTACCCCATTTTCCAATCAAACTTTTTCTTCTTGTTGGCTAGGATATTTGAGGGACTAGATCTAAGTAGATGCTATGCATCACTTGTTTGGTGAAAAATCAATTTAAGAAAAGATGGTCAATGATTTCAAGATTTTGGTTGTAGAGAGAACATATGAAAGGCCCCATATAACCTATTTTGTTCAACTTTTATCCTATTAAAATCTTGTTATGTGCCAACATCCAACCGAATATATTTATCTTTGAAAGGCTATTTGGGCTACAAATTTGTTTTCTTAGAGGACCTTTTTTTATCCCAACCTCACTGTGTACCCTGCTTATCCCCAAATTATCTTGTCCCTTTAACTAAGGTGAACTGGGGAAGACCTTGAGACCACCAGGAGGAATTGATGGGCCTCATTTGCAAGGGGGGGGACCTATCCCAAGTTCCATTTTTCCCAAGAAACGTTCATATTCCAATTAGAAATATCAAAGCGAGTGATTTTTTCATCCGAGGTTAGCCAATGCCTGAACTGGTCCAGAGTAGGAATACAAGAGAGTATTTCCCTGTCTAAGAAGTGATCCTCCCAGATGTTAATTTCTTTATTGTTTCCCGGGTTCCAACTAAGGTAGTTTTGGATGAGCGACATTGATGCTCGAATTAAATTCCATATGGGGGAACCTGATTGAGCAAGGTTTACAACATCTAGAAATCTTTTTTCTGACTTTTGAGAGGTACTTATTGCAGATTGCTTTTTCCCACCATTTGTTTCCTCCAGAGATTAATCACCAAATTAGCTTTTCCCTCCAGGATAATTTTATCTTTTTCAAGTCCCAAATACCTAGACCACCATCTTCTTTAGGGGATTAGAAAATAAACTAGTTTAGTGATGTAGGAGTATCACCAATATATCACAAGCGTGGAAAATAGCTGGGCGCACTTGAGCATATTTTGAAACATTTTGAATTTTGAAAAGATCAATGTATTATTGTAACATCTGAAAAACATTTTTGGGTAGTGAACATCTTTAATGACTGGAGGCTGAACCATCATGTGAGATCGATGGGGAGATGTATTTTTTTTTAATGAATTAAATCAAAGTACAAATTTGGAGCTTTCTCTCTTATCTGCCTGAGTCAACATTTATTGTAATAAGTTCTAAGTACTTTATAGCATTCAATTCCATCAAGAAAGCATAGAGAAGTTGGAGGGAAGGCTCAAGGAGAACCTCTTTATATAAAAAATTGTATTGTTTCCAAGGAGAGGTTACTGAATCTAGTGTGTAGATTGCCATTGTAAGTTAAGAGTTTGGAGACACAAAGAAATATTGTGTGAATGTATGTAAGTTCCAATTGGATGAATATAACAAAGGAATATATTGTCCCAAATGTGTGTTGTTTCCTGTCTATCTGAATGAGTAAATGGTAGGCCTTGTTTTGTTTTTCAATTATCTGTTATTTCTTGTTATCGAATGCATGACTGCATTTTCTTTGTTGACTGTATGAATCAATGTGAGGAGTAGATAGGTTTCAATTATTTCTCTTCATTTAGCGAGTGCAAGGTGTGCATAGTGTCTAAAAGGAGTGCGTGAATGGGTTTGTTTCAAATCAAAAGCTCAGAAGAGATAGTGAAACCCATGTTAGCAAGGAGTGCATTAGCATCCACAAGGAGTGCGTGACAGAGTTTTAAGACTCAAAAGGTTAGGAGAACTAGCTTGATTTCAGTCATGAGAGACAGAAGTGCTTGGAGGAAAGTCACAAGGAGTGTGAATCCATCCACAAGGAGAAGTTAAGCGTGGAGGAAAATCTATTGCAAGGTGTGCACAGATCGATATTTGACTAAGTGTAGAAGGAAGTATCGAGAGAGAATTCAAGTAAGTTAAGTTCAATAGGGAGAGCGATGGAAATCTCCAAGGAGAAAAGTCCCTAAAGTCTTCAATGAAAGTCAATGAATAAGATTCATTCTTAGAGGGATTTGAACAATTCTAGACTATCAGATCTGGTAAATCTATGAGGAGGACAACCATGGAGTGTTTTGGTACTTCGCAGTTTGGCAAGTTTGAAGACTTGATGAAGCAAAATCATGAATTTTGAAGTCCTAATCTAAATCCTAGCCATTGAATGCAGGAGGAATACGTGGCAGTGGATTAAGGAGTTCGGGAATCGAGAGCCCAAATTTTCGTAGTGAGAGACTTGAAGTTTCACTAAGTCACAAAACCCAAACCCTTGTGGGGTGGGGAATCTGAGGAGATGCGTGGCAAGAGTTCGGTGGTTCAAAACAACACATTTTGGGAAGAAGAGAAGGGAGAGTTTGGGATATCCTCTAATTCTGAGTTGCGAGGATATAGACCCATGGTCATAGCTATGGTCACTTGAGGAAGAGACCTGTGTGTAAGTAGAATTGTTTCGGGTGCAGCAGGGATCCAAGGCATCACTTTGACTCAGTGTTGTGAATGATCCAACACTCGGAGGTCAAGTGACCCTTTGGAGAGAAGGGGATTTGCACTAGAAGTGGTATCAGAGCTTGTTTTGTCTATAGATCATAGGAAAGGGATATATGAGAGTGAGTACAAGATTGAATTTTGTAAAGAAAGGAGTAAGATAATATCAGGAGGAGAGATATCAAAAGTGTCAGCAATGTTATCACCATAACAATTTCTAGATAGGATCCAAGTCTCAAAAATTTAGCGAAGAGCTACATTGCTATGGAATCATGATAGTTTGGGGGATAAGGTCACATATGGTGGCATATGGAAAAATATGGCGGAGGTGTAAAAGGTAGTCCCCAAGAGAAAGTAAATATTAAAATAGCTCAGATCAACAACTAAGGTACATATCATGCGACAAAATAGTATGAATTATGCGAAGGTGGGTTGTGGAAAAATACCGTGGTTTCATTCGTTGACATGTGGCACCCTCAGAGGCACATCGAGGTGAAAATTGGTCTACCCAAAATCATTTTTTCCAACCCCCGATATCGAAAGTTGATGAGACTCGACAGACCGTAGATCACCTGCTAATTTGCATTAATTTTTCCCAATGCATCTTGTCCTTGTGTTATTTTTCCACTCATATTTCAAACTTTTTCATTAGCTCTGTCAAGATCTGATCACCTAAATCCTTCACTTAACTAATCATATAAAATATTCATGTCCTCCATCAACCAAAAATTTGGCAAATATCCCAAACCTATATCTAGTCTAAATTCTTATCTAAATCCCATGGTTTCTTCACTTCATTCATTTTTACCCTTATTTTCATTTTCCCATTGAAAATAAAAAGTATTCATTTCATTAATCACCCTTATCCCATCCACAAAGTCTTGTATTAAGCCTCATATTCCTAAAGTCCTTAGAAAATAGAAAAAGGGTTTATTATTATTAATATAAATATTTTTATATTAAAATAGTTATATTAATATTTAATCCAATATTTAATTTATGAAATCACATCAAATCATGGGAAAAAATATCAATTTATAATCTGGAAAAATCAAAGATTAGATGGAGGGCACACATACATATCAGGGATTGAAATAGCGAGGAGGTTAATTATGTGAAGGCGGGCTAGGAAAAACTATCGTAGTTTATTTGGTGGACACGTGTTTTTACATGGAGCACATGAGAGGTAAAACCAGTTTGGATTAAACCACTCCAGCCCAAGCCCAATGTAATAAATGCACCATTTATCATATGTTTAATGTGTGGCATTTTTCCAGGAGTGCATTTCAACAACAAATATGAAATTTCTAATGAATGAAATTCCTCCTCATGGTGAAAAGGTTTTACGAAGGCAAGCTTTACAAATTAAAGAAATTAATGTTTATTTCCATAAAAAATATTTAAATGGGAAGATGCACTTGAACGAATACTTGGATAATTCTTTATACAAATATTTACAAAAGTAAAAGAAGAAGATAAAAGGTATTTTACCAAAGACAGTAAATTGGAAAAAACACACAATAAATGTTTTTTCACAGCTATGGAAATTTAATTCTACAGGATATAAAATATTTGGTAATTATTTTTATTTCGAATATATTATTCCCAAGTGTTCAATGAGAATATGGATAAATGAAATTATATTTGAAATATTATGAGTGACATTTCAAAGAGAACCTGGCAGAGGAAGGAGCTGGAGTGTCAGAGGAATATGCAGGGATCATGAAATGCTTTTTTTGAAAACTGTCATTTTTAATCATTGCAGAAGCTGAAATATTTCATTTTAGTTATTGTAACCGGTTGCACACTGAAGGAACTCAAATTGTATAAGTGTCAGAGGTTCTGAGTGTATTAATGATAGGCATAAATGCAAGGGAATAATTTTGGTGGTTCTGGACTCTATTGTAAATTTTTTGGGACTGAATTGAATACATATGAAGAAGCATTTTGAACTATTTATGAAAATATTCTAATGGTTATGATATGAGTTTTGTCTTCCTTCAATGTTTGTATTTCATGTGTTCTTTAATTCCATTTACATTTTCATCTGTTTAAATTAGTTAAAGGCCTAGAATTCATCTTGTGATGCTCTTGGCTTAAGAAATTTAAAATGTGTGTATTTTTTCCTAACTAATTAAGAATTCATTTTATTAATGCTCTGATGCAGTTACTTGTTTTTCGTCTTTCCTCTTACACTCTGTAAATATTATTTACAACTTAGATTCATTTCCTCATTTAGACTTTATCCCCTGCAGAGTTTTATTGGCTAGTTAATGTTTTCATTCATTTTCAGAATTTTGAATCCATAGCCCTGAGTGTCCCTCCTCTTCTTGGCCAACAACTTTATAAAAACCCCCCAAAACAAACCAAATATAGCCGTTGATTATCAAATAAATATCAAGTGACATGAAATATGGTTGAAACACTTACCTATGATGTTTGTCTATCAGCCAAACAAAATTTATAGAGTGCTAACATTTTGGCCCCGTTGTTGGGGACGAAATTGAAAAATCTTCGCTGGGAAAGAATGACATAGTTGAGTTCTAGGGTCTGAGAGAAGAAGACACTTAGGCACATATTGGTTGTATTCCTTCTCTAGCAACTCCACACATCAAAAAATCAGTTTGAAGGTGATTCCACTAGTAGAAGAATCCAAAAATTTAAATTTTCACTAGCGACTCCACTCTCAATGCAAAATCCAGCTTCCAAAACATCATTAGTGACTCATGTTGATTAAGGTTGGTTGTCATTGATGTCAACCCTTGAAGAAACCCCCATAGCACAAAGGTTTGGGTAATGGACCCAATATTGTTTGATATAAATATGACTCATTATTGTTTTTTCATGTTTTATAAGAAGTTAACATGGATGAACTCCAAAGTGGTCCCCTTACGGTGAATTCCCTCACAGGAAGATGCTTTGTGGAGTAAGAGAATCCATGCTTAATTGTGGAATAATGAGATGAAGGAAACTTAAATTTTTAGGGAAAATAAACTAGATGGATAGTGCTTGTCATGTCATTTTCGGTGGTATGTGGAACATCACATAATTCCTCACGGTTAGAGAGTTATGGCCATGAGAAGTTGGAGACCCCAGGTTTGGGTAAAAGACCCAAGTTTGGTTGATGGGTAACAGTATGAGTTATGATATATTTTTAGATAATACTAATCTATATGGATAGTACATGTCATGTAATTTCTGGTGGTATGTATAACTTCACATAACTCCTCACGGTTTGAGAGTTATGTCTTTACGAAGTTGGAGGACCATCATATGTCATCTAGAAGCCCCATAAGGTCAAAGTAGTCAAAGTGGTTTAAGAGATTTTAAAACATAAATAATAAAGTGAAGTGATGAGTGTATTATAATTCAAAGTGAATACAAAATAAATTATTTCAATAATAAATTTAATAAAGAAGTTAGAAGTGGACCCAACCCTAAAATAAGGAATGTGGGCCAAGTGACCTAGAAGATGTTTTTAAAGAAGCTACTTGGAGAGTATAAATAAGAGTCAAGGCTCTCTAATTTCAATCCAACTTGAGAATATTGAATATCTATATGCGTCTAAGGTAACCAAGGATGTCTAAACAGGAATTCTGAGTGAAGGTGAAGAAAAGAGGGCCGAAATTAAAGGAAGGATAAATTATTTTGATGATGCTTTCTAAGGTATGATATTTACAGGTCATCTCACCATTTTTGCTATAACCTTTTTTCTATAATGATTCAGACCATGAAAATGATATGAAAGTGAGAAAACATATCCAAGTATATGTGGTAAAAAATTCATCTTGTTTTTCATTTTATTTTGGGAGTTACACTCCGCGGAAAATAGGGTTTGTGGCAAGTCCTAAAACTAGTCAAAATGAGGTGTTTCGGGTAAAAACGTCATAACTTCTTCATAAAAAATCCAAATTTAGTGAGAATAATTTTTTTGATTATAGTACAGCCTTTAGTATTCTTTGTAACAGTTTCAGATCGAATAATCAAATATTGTGTGCCAAGAATTCTCTACAATGTCACTCTCTAGAATAAGCCAGAATTCGGCAAGGTATGCCATTTTTTCTATAACTCATTTTCTCAGAGGTTCCAAGTAGCGACACTTGGAGGAATTTAATAAAACACACAAAATAACATTGTGTATTAGTTTTATATCTTTATGCATTACAGGTTCAAAGTTATGATTACTTCAAGTTAGGGTTGTTGACTAATACAAAACTAGGCATGTGGGACTAAAGAAAAGTTTGATGAAAATGATAGTCTCTTGTTTTTAAAGTTAAGAAAGGTTTGTAGGAATGTGATGATATACACTAGGTCTATTATAGAGCTACAAATCATATTTGTATGATGAAATTGATGAGGGATTTTGGTTGTGGTACATGTTGAGTACATGGTTGAGACAAGTATTTGATGAGTTGGCGCACATACATGAGGTGTATAGTTGATGATGTTGGTATATATTGATGAGTCATAGTTGATGAGTAGTTGACACATGATTGGTACATACTTGGTACATGGTTGGATGCACTTGTTTATGGTACAGGTTGATT
>ML829757.1:41709-55831 GCA_009831015.1 Picea engelmannii
GGAGGAAGCCTGGGAGGGAAAAACTCAATGGAGATTAACCTGACTAGTTAGGCCACATTAACCCCCTGAGATGAAAAAACCCTCGATGAAAGGAACTCCCCTGATGTCAACATCCAAGGTACCTGACCTGACTATGATCCATGTAGACATTATTACATTATATACCCTTGCAGGGGTGCGGAAATCCCGTTTACAAAAATTTAAGTGCTGGTGTATAAAACACCCAGTAGAACCATCTCTGTCTCTGACATAGAATAATCTTCATGATAATGAGTTGACCTCTGTGCTAAACAGGCGGTCAACAGGTTCATCAAGAGAAGATTCAGGCCATCATTGATTGGCCCACACCCAAAACACTTACAGAACTCAAGGGCTTTCTTGGCATCTACAACTATTATAGGAAGTTTGTCAAGGGGTTCTCCCAACTTTGTGCACCCCTAACTGATTTGACCAAGAATGGGGCATTTGTGTGGAATTTTAAGGCTCAGTCAACATTTGATAAAATGAAAAAGGTGATGAGTGCTTGTCCTATATTATCTTTACCTGTTTTTCTCAACCTTTGATATTGGAGTGTGATGCATCTGGTGAAGGTGTTGGAGTTGTTCTCATGCAAAATATGCATCCTATTTCCTATGAGAGCCGCAAATTGAGAGGTCCTGAGTTGCTGTACACCATTTATGATAAAGAAATGCTAGCCATAATGCATGCCTTGGCCAAATTCAGGCAATATCTAGTTGGAGCGAGATTTGTGGTTAGAACAGACCATAACAGCCTCAAGTACTTCCTTGTGCAGAAGGACCTTAATGAAAGGCAGCAAAAGTGGGTAAGCAAGATCCAAGCATATAACCTTGACATAGAATATGTCAAAGGAAAGAATAATGTAGTAGCAGATGCCTTATCCAGAAGGCCCTCGACCTACTCCATGTCATAAATATCAGTTGATTGGAAATCTCATCTATTGGTGGAATACTCTAAAAACAAATTTGCATGTGAGTTGATCGATGGACGGTTACAGGATGACAGGTACAGGATTATAGATGACATTATTTATTACAAGGGAAGGATCTATCTCATTCCAGAATCCTCATTCAAGAAGAGGGTGCTTCAAGCATTCCATGATTCATCATTAGCAGGGCACCAGGGTTTTCTTAATTCATACAGGCAGATAAGGGAAAGGTTCTCCTGGAAGGGCCTCAAGGGAGATGTGATGTGCCACATCAAGGAGTGTACCACTTGTCAACAGAAAAAAGATGAGCACACTCACCCAACAGGCCTATTACAACCTCTTCCCATTCCAGAGCATAAGTGGGAGAGTATATCTATGGATTTCATTACAGGTCTCCCCAAGACACTATGATACTAGTTTCTTGCTATTTCTATAATTATTAATTTGCAGTGCATGTTTTCTTCACTGGTGAAATTTGTATTTTCTTGTAGCAATCGAGGTCTGGTACATTGATAAAATTTCCATGTCAATCAGTGAATATCGCTGAAATTATAAGGTTCCCTTTCAATACAATCCTTATATTTATGTTTATCTTTTTAACGTCCTTTGAGACCCAACTTGGTGACATATTTTCCCATAATTGAAAATTGAATTTAACCAAAAAAATAATTAAAAAGTCAGGTTTTTAAGAGTCCATCTCAATGATCCAGATTGTTCTATGATCTTTTACTTCCTTTTTGCTTCAAAGAGATTTCTCTTGAGAAGATAAGCACTTTGCCCTGGTGTTGAGAGTGCTAGATGCATTTTGAGTTTTGAGATACAAAGATGTAATAATATTAACAGTCATTTTTCCTTTCGTAAGTATGAGGAATACATGGCTCTATATCTGGGGATTTTCATCACTGTCTGTCATCTTCCTTGTATCGCAGGATATCTGGCTTGTGCTCGTTGTTTCAATACAGGTGCAATTGTGGTGGTAGACCCCATAGCAAGAGTTGATGGTTCTGATTGTCCTCTACAACTGCCAGCAACTGAAAGGTGCCCAAATTGTTTGGGGGCAGGAAAGGTAAAACTTTTGGCATTATACCGTTTCTAAATACATTGTACTTTATTCATGTCTGAAATTTGAAGTTTAACATTATCACACTTGATAAAACCAGTGTGTTGTGGTATACTATTGCAATCTGTATGGTAGTATTGAACTTGATATCTTTCTGGGATAGATAAAATTGTGGATCGAGACTCTAGTTTGGAAGTCAAGGATAGGAGATGAAAGAGCAGTTTCCAGAATAGTGTATTATCAGTCTTCTGATATCAGTGGTTTATAGGAAGGAAAGTTGTCACATTTACCAAGCTATTGAGGTCAAGGGACATAACTGCTTGCAATAAATTGATTGAGGGCAAAAGTAGGAGCTTCTAAAAGGATTGCTCACAAGTACATTGTACTATAACAGACATGAAGTTAGAAGTTAATTACTAATTAATATATAATTAGTTAATCAGGATTTAACTTGAGTGTAAATGATGTAACTTCCTTTGGCCAAACTGAGCCATCAAACTATCTAAATAAATTATAGATGCAAAAAAGTAATGAGATTAATACGATTGATCATGTTCTTAAGCGAACACATATTTACTAAAGCTAGTTTGAGCTTAATTGGGCTGACCTTTTACTCATTATGGTGCCTGTAAATAGGCAAAGACGTACATACTGCTAGAAATCATGAGGTAGAGGATCTAAAATCAGATTAGTAGAGGATGTAGAAATTTCTGATTCTAGACTTTTAATGCAAAGTCAGAAATTCCTCCTCTCACTAGAGGTTTCCTGGATCTAATCCTTGAGAGCTTTCAGCCTTAGGGCTGATCTAAGATGTTTGATTACAACAACAAACAACAGAAAATACTCCAGTTCACTTAAGTCCATATCAATAGGCAGCTCAAGAGAAAAGATTCCAAATAAGTGTACTTCAATGTCAACAAGTTAGAGCCCATAGGGCACACTTTTTTATGCATATAACAGATCTGAAATCACTTTGTTACAGCAGATTTTATAGCAGTAAATCTTCCCTCTCATCTTCAAAATATATGTTCAATCTCTTAACAATTTTAGTCCTATGTTACATCGAATCAGCATGAACAATAAGTGCTGGAATTTTCTCAATCAAGAAGACAACACATGCTGAAAATCAAATCTGCAAGTACACAATAATGGGACGGCTGAAACACTTCATTAATCTATAAGAAATGAAGTAAATGTACTCACAGTTTATCATAAGCTTGTACAATCTCAAGCACTCCAAACCTTAGCTTGAGAAACCATGAAAACCCTAGCCACCAACTCCTAGCTAGGAATCACTCCTATTGAAAGCTGGTTTCTTCATCAAAGACCCTCCTTGGCTCCTACATTTTCATCCCACAAGTGTGCAAAGTATCTCCTTCTTTCATCTTCAACAAGCATAACAAGTAGCACTAGGGTTTCCAAAATCCTACTCTTCTTCTCTCATAAGAGCTACAAGAACAATGCTTCTTTTACCCTCTAGGGTTTATAAAAAACTCACAAACCTTAGCTTCTTCGCCTCCTTAGGGTGAAACCCTAACCTTAGAATAACCCGTGAACTACTCCAAGAACTTTAGCGCTCCAAGACAAAGAGCGATAATACAATGAAGAGTCCAAAGAAGAGGAGAGACTAGTTCGCTCCACTCCTCACATCTCTAATTCAAGTGAGTGATGGATGAATCCACAAGATCAAGTATGAACAAATGAATTTTTTCTCCCTCTATTTATATGAGAGGTGATGGAGGTCAACAATACAATAGTGGACGTAGTCCACTACAAGCAACCTATCCACAAGAAGATAGGCCAACATTTGAAGCACTCCCTCTACAAGTGACTCATGTCAAACTCCAAGGTGAGGACGTCCAACAAGCAAGGCTCAAAGGCATGAATGCTCCTCAAGAAAGGTATAGCATGCCACCTCCACAAGCCTTTGAAGTTCTAGCATACCTCCTACACCATGCTTGGGGGTGCCTCCTACACCATGTGCTCCTCCAAGAACACCCCACCTACAAGATCACTCCCTCAACCTAGGCATCCTCAAGTCCAGCATGAGCCTCCATGCAAGAAACCAAGCATATCCATGCCATCTAGGGCACAATTCCCTTCTCTAGGAGGCCTAATGCTCCTCCTCCAAGGCAAGTCATCCTCCAAGCAAGCCACCCACTCTTCATGTGTGAATTATGAAGAATATCATCATGTTGTCTAGGTCTCCAACGCTCTAAGGAAGAATGACATACAAGCATCCACACAAGGTCCAACAAAATTGAGCAAGCCACCTCCGATCTATATGCCCATCATTGCATAACTAAGGGTCATCCATACACCATGCACCCCATATCACATGAAGCACCTCCAAGCATGGTGTAAACATTTTTGGTGTATCTCTGAAAGCTGACATTACCTCTTCATGAGGAAAGTGTTTTCACCAAAACTAGTCTTCTCCCCTTAGCATCTCAATCTTCCCTTTGACTAAGGGCTTCGTCAAAATGTGTGAAAATTATGGTAGCTCAGACAGGTGCTTCTGCATTGGCTCAGAAACGAAGCATGCAGAAGTCGTCCAGAAACTTTCTCAAGCTTACTTTATTTTTATAAAAAGACTTTTATCAAAAGACTTTTATCAAAAAACACATTAATTAATTATTAATTAATGTTGGCTTGGATGAAGTTCATAAAGTAAATTTTAGTGAACTTTAGATTATATCGTGACCATATATCTAAGTCGATCTCGTCCATAGATCGAGGTGATGATTACGAGGTTGGAGATATTGAGGTAAAAGAAGCCAGAAAAAAGAAAATCGACTCATTGTGACAGGTGAGAGTTGGAGAGGTGAAGAGAAGAGAAAATTTTGCAGCTGTTAGAAAATCGTAGGAACAAGGTAGGGCACATTTCCCAAGACTGCGCATGTTTACCAAGGCAGGGTGCACTTCTCTAGGCAGATCCTTACAACAGATTTCAGTGTATAGATTGGGCATGATTCCCAAGGAAGATCCGTACAGCAAAGATCTGTACAATAGAGATCTGTACAGCAGGTTGGCTGCATTTCCCAAGGTATCAAACATGCAAATCGAGGAAGATTTTTGTTTTGCCTGTGCATCTATTCCAAGGCAGATCTGTGGCACAATTTTCTAGATTTCTGAGCTAAGTATAGGTTCATTAATTGCTGTAATAAATTTTCTGAATTTTCTCTATGGCCAAATCAATAAAATCTCTCATTTGTTGGTTTTCCCTTCGGGGTTTTGTCCAGAGGTATTTTCCCAAAAATTACTTTGTCAAACTGTGTGATTGGTTTCCTATTTCTGTTGTGCATTTACTGTTATTAAGCTCAGTATTTGTGTTCATAAAAAAATCAGATCTGGAATTTTATTGTTTTTCGTGCATGCATTGATTTCCATGCATGCATGCATCGGAAATTTATTTTTATTGGAATTAGAGATCAGATATGGGCTTAAGAAAATTAGCATGGTATCAGAGCTTCGTCTATGAAAGAAACCAAAGACTTTGGCACAGGGATCTACAAAGTTTTGCAGGTTTATTTTCACTAGGAGGTGGTGGGCTCAGTGTATCGGTTGGACAAGGAAGATGGCCACTGGTTTGAGATTCGAGGACCGGTTGAAGGGGGCATCAAATTTCAGCCCCTGGAAAGAAAGAATTGCATTATTGTTAGAGGAAAATGAGCTCTGGGAAATTGTTGAGAAAACCTAGACTGTTCCTATCAATGTAGTGCTTTTGGTTGCTTACAACAAGAAGAATGTGAAAGCCAAAAGAATTGTCTTAGATGTTCTGAAGGATCACATCATTCTGCATGTGACCGGGAAGAGGAATGCCTACAAGATGTGGTAATCCTTGACAAAGCTTTATCAGAGTGGCACCCAAAACAGGAAAATGGTGTTATGAGAAAAGCTTTATAGCATGAAAATGTCCAGATGTGGTACAGTTACATCCTATCTCACTAAAATCACTTAGATTCATGATGAGTTGGCTACTGTTGGGGAAAAGGTTGAGGATCAAGAATTGGTTATAACAACCTTGAAAGGTTTTTCTAAACCATGGGATGCCTTCGTTCGTGGAAATGTTGCTAGAGAGAATCTTCCCAACTGGGAAAGATTATGGGATGATTTCATGCAAGAGGAGATGAGATTGGGATCTAACCATGCAGGACAACAGTAGGGTGATGATGAGGAGAATGTTGCGCTTATAGGTAAAGGTAAAGGCAAGACCAAGAAAAGCTCTAGTGGTGGGGCTACCTCAAAGGTTCAGAAGAAGAGAGACATGAGCAAAGTAAAATGCTTTGCATGTTGTTATCGCGCAATTTGTACTTATCCCAAAGGAAAATGCTAAAGGAGGGAAAATTGGTGTAACAGGGGGTTGTCCTATCACTGTCACCTTAATAAGACACCTCTTTCTATTTAGGGATGATAGCCCAGGGGAGACGTCCCTGGTGGGTTTGAGAAGGCAAAGGTTGAAGTATCAAGAAAATATATCCCCTCTCACAAGTCACACCGATCAGAAAGTCCTGTTATCCCCACTTTTTAGGGATAACTAGGAGATCATGTCTCGAGGCCCACAGGTCCTAGACATGGAGTACCAAGAGCAGGATTGACCTGAGCATGGCCCTGGAGGGCCTGCCTTTTCTTCATTCATCATCTTTTGTCTTGTCAGCAGTAGGAACATCCATCACCATCGGCTTGATCCTGTATCAGAAGAGGTTCTTGCTCCATGAGGTAATTGGTCCAGGTATCATGGTATGTGTCACTTTTGATCATTGAAACCTTTAAATATATGCATCTAATTCCTTGTATCTCTAACAACTGCTTGGATCTTACATTAGCCCACTTGACCATGCTTGGGGAAATTGACAGGGTTCCCTAGCAAGCCTGTGCCCATAGGTCTTGGTTTGCCACTGGGGAAATTTCTGAAAAGCCATCGTCTGCTCCCATCATGGCACCACTGTTTCATCTTATCTCCCGCTCATTTATCCCTTTCTCCTTGTCCGGGCATTGGGTTGACCCATTTGCAGGATTGCACCTTATCTCATGGGAAGAAGGGGCTAAAGGCCGATAAGGTAAAAGCAGTTGATAAAAGATAAAAGCCTAAGAATAAACCTCGAGATGCTTTGCCCAGGGATCCCTGAGAAAGCAATAAAAAGCTTCTCAGCAAGAAGCAAGAGGGACCGAAAAAAATAATAAAACAAGACCTAATCAGAGGATAGGGGGTCTCATCATGAGCCAACCTATTAGGTTCATGGGTATCTAGCAGTATGACATTGCCACCAGTTGGTTACCACGCCAGGGTAGTGACTCTTGGTTGCATGGCCAAGGGAAAGGGGGTCTCATCACGAGCCAACCTTCTCATTTCTACGAAAATACTTGTGGGTAACGCTGTCAGCTCTGGTCACCATGCCAAGGCAGTGTCCCCTGGTTAGCTCTTGAACAAAAAAACAAATAAAAGAATAAAAAGAATAAAGGCAAGAATGGGCTTGGAAAAAATGCATCCATGACAGGGACAACTCGCCTTCTACAAAGGCACGCACAGGTAACATGTTGCATCCTTGGCCCTTACTGCACCCACATGCTTGGACATCCCCTGAACACATCATCCACTTACATGGCTTGGATGAGGTCTCTCTGGGAACTTTCCTTTTTTTGTGGACACTAGCCTAATAGGAAGCCTTGTCCTTTTCCCCAGACTTGTATTGCATGCTTGTGTAACATCTTTGAGCTATTGATTGATGTATTAGGGATTTTATGCATGTGTTTAATAATATTAATGATGAAATGTGATTGACATTGCCATGATCTTTGTGACTGATGAGCCCATGGAGGGCATAGCCTTTGATGTGCAGGACCATACCTGATGGACAGGTACCATTTGGACCGGTACACATGGGGAGATGATCAGCTCGTACCTCCATGGAGCTGAAGAGCCCACCAGATGGATGCTAAGACCCCATCAAGGGGCAGAGACAGGGCAGAGGTTGATCAGAGTCTTTGCACTAGAGAAGAAGAGGACGTTCCACCAGAGGCACCCCAGCATAGCTTAGCCTAGGGGGTTGAGCCCTTTTTACTGAGACGTTGGCCTGGGAAGGCCTGGGACGTCACCTTTGATGACCATGATGTCATCCAGCCTATTGGACATTTTTGGAGACAGACTGGGCAGCA
Organism: Picea engelmannii; assembly: GCA_009831015.1. Lineage (NCBI taxonomy): Eukaryota > Viridiplantae > Streptophyta > Pinopsida > Pinales > Pinaceae > Picea > Picea engelmannii. The sequence continues at coordinate 49,872 of ML829757.1, forward strand.
GTGGCACGTGTGGCATGTTGGAGAAGCCCCTAGAGGGCTAACGTTTTGCTTCTGGATGTCTCATTTGCCCTAGAAAGGGCTAGTGCCTCCCTTGAAGGGGCTTTTACTCTCTTTTCTGCTTAATTAGGGTTTTTACTTAGCATCTAATGTAAAAACAATATGATTTTGACATTATGGCCTTGTCGGCCTTTTTATGACCTAAAAAAGTAAAATTAGGTCATTGATACAGTATATATTGAGGATTTTGATCCTCATTTTATGATCACACTAGACTCACCACTTGGTGAGGTCTGAAATTTGCGCCCTATTCTAGGGTTTTGGCTGATCTAATGAGGCACACTTGTTGAAGGAAGACAATTTTTGGCATTTTATGGTGTTTCTCTTGAAGGAAGGTGTTACAACTAGGGTTTGCATGGTTATTTCTTGATGAATTGTAAGTATTTTTCTGCAAAACTTCTTGAATGAATGGTTATAGTCTAATTTCTTGCATATGTGTATTTATTTTGCTGAATCAAAACCCTAGGTGACAAGCACACAAGTAGGTCCTTGTCTCATGTCCCCTGATAGAGAAACTTTCAGCCATTGAAAGAGAGAAAGAGAGCCTAGCCGTAGCTACACTCCTTGTTTCTCTTTCCCATGTGCTAGTCGTACCATTTAGAATCCAAGAGGAGGAAGACGTCCCAGGCCTAGGTTATCTACACATAGGGTCGTTTTTCCTTTAGGGTTTTATGAAAGAGCCTTGTTGTAGCAACACTATCCCTCATTAAGACTTCTTGTCTTGATTGTGCTTCATCTGAGCTGGCCGTTTTGCCGGGAAGGAGGAGAGAGCACGAGGCCTTGCTTTAGTAACACCAGAATGAGCCTCTCTCCCTTAGGGTTCCGATTTTGAGGCCCCGCTTTAGCAACACTTCAAAACTTTTCCTTCTAGTCCTTGAAATCTTGCCTCCTTCAACTTGTGCGTCCTTCACTTATGACTCCATTAAACCCTAAGGCAATCCTAAGACCTCCAGCGTTGAAGTAAGACTTTGATCCAAACAATCTCAAAACTTGAATTTAAAACCCTAACTGCACTAACCCTAACCTACTAACCCTAAGTTGCTAACGTCACTCTTGGTTATTTCATCTTAATGCAACAACGTTTTACTTTATGAGCAATTGAATGATGGTTTAAAGAATTTATTTAATAAATTGTTGATTGATCCCATTGAATGCCACATCGTTCTAGTATTTATTGGCGAAGTAACATTATCTTTTCATTGCTATTGTGTAAACATTGACTTCGTCAACATTTACTCTCAAATTGCTTATATTGAATATCAGATAGTTCTTGATTGATATGAAGTACTAACCCATTGAAATAAGCTTGCAAGTATCAGTTTGTTGTTGTCTTGTTCCAGGCAGGTACTCTTCATTGGGTTTTACTTTATTATTGGCTGTTTAGTCTGAACTTCTGATTGGTGGTGATCTGTGAAGGGGGGAAAAACTTATCTTCATCCTATTAGCCTTTTGCCTCTTCAAAACCCTAGGTCACCGGGGACGTCTCCCCTGGGCTTAACCTCCCTAAAGAGAAAGACCCTACCCATCGTGGTGACATTGGGTGGGATAGGTTTTTGTTACGCCAGTTTGGCCTTCTACCTTATAGCCTTTACTCCTAGCTACAAACTGTGCAATAACAAGTCCCAAAGTTTTAGCACATGAAGCAATGATATGCTTGAGTGTACCAGTCCAGAACAAAGCAACACGAAAAACACTATCTTTTGCAAGTACAATTTGATGTTAGTGCTTCATAAAACCTTGGACTTGTCGATAAAAGCAATAAGTTGATGCAAGATGAAGCAAACAGAAATTTTATAACAGCAATGTATATGTAATGATGGCTTCACAATCAATGCCTTAAACAAGCTTCAAAATGACCAAAAAATGATAATCCAATCATAGAAATATACCAGCACTTGTCAAAAGCTAATTAGGCAATGTAAAAATCAACTCTTGTACTTGCTTTTAAGAGCTTTTACTGCTGTAATAATTGGCTGTAGCTTACTTTTGTAACAACAGCAAGAAGGTTAGTAGATTAGTCTAATCTAGGGTTAGGAAGTGTTAGTAAATAGCTTGAGGTAAAAGTTTTAAGTGTTGTTCTCATCAATCAATCAAATAGAAGGTCTAGATTAGTGTCTTTAGGGCTAATGGAGTCACTTTTTGCAGCAACAATCTTGAAGGAAACAAATGATAATGTGTAAGCTTGCTAGGGACCTAACCGCTCACGTAGGTAGAATAATATATTCCACTGTAATAAAGGTCAATATTAATAAGGCTTAGCAATAAGGAAGAATAAGTCGAATGTAAGAAGACCTAATATAAGCTTTCGCTTCTAGAAAGATCTTCCACTAGATGGTTCTTTTGATAGACCTATTTATTATAAATAGGAGTCGAAGGTATGAGAACTTTTGTCTTGGATATTATTGTAATAGAGCTCTGCTCTACCGGAGGTTGCCCCCTTGAAGAGGCAAGTGAACATTGCTCTCAGTAATCAAAGTGCTCTTTCTGGTGTTATTCTGGTATCATTTTGGTATTATTGTGGTGTTGTTCTGGTTATATTGTTGTTCATCTGCCATTTCTAGCATTTTATTTATGTTTTGCATACTTTTTATATTTGGAATATTACAAGTGGTATCAGAGCACTTTCCTCGGCAGAAAATTGTGGGTTAATTTTTTTTCAGGGTAGAGACGTATTCCAACGTCTTTAAGCTACAGAGATCTGTCGTTACGTGCATTAACCCGCGGTTGGGGATTCATACACATAGGAAATACAAGTGGTACTTAAGCGCACATCTGTTGGCCACCCTTGTAACCCCCGTTGGTACCCCTTCGAGTGTGTTGACCGCCTATTCAACTAGGGGGTCAACTTCATGTGCCATGAAGAGATGCATCATCAGATGCTAATTTGTCGAAGACAATTTGGTTCTAATGGGCAATTTATGCCTCCAACACAAATTTTTGTAAACAGAATTTTTGCACCCCTGCGTGGGTTAATAATGTAATAGGTCTGCATGGATCATAGTTAGGTCAGGTCCCTTGGGATGTTTTCATTGGGAGAGTTCCTTTCACTGAGGGTTTTTTATCCTCAGGTTATCAATTGGGCTTTTCAGCCTGCTTGATTTCCCTTGAGTTTTTCCCTCACACCTCAAATAATTCCTCCAAAGTGGTGAACGACGTTCTAATGGTCTCATCCTTCGGTAGCTATTGTTTAGGAATGATGTAAATGACCATGTAAGACATCTTAGAAATTTTCGTGGAATTTCGTCAAGTCTAGATAGGTTTTTTTTAATTAATTAAATTTAATTAATTTTCCTGAGGTTGGGATTTTAATTATTTAATTAATTAATTGTTTTTGAACAATTATTGTAAAAACTAGGCCTTTGGGTTTTTGATAGGGGTATTTGTGCTCGAATAAAATGGAAAGGCACCCCCTACACCCTTGGACCAAGTTTCAGCTCAGTCAGACAAACTTAGCTAGGTGTTTGTCCACCCAGAGTCAAAGTCAGTCAAAACAACAATTTTTATTGCTAAGTCAAAAATGTAATTTTTGTATTTTTGAGTTAATTGGGTTATGTAATGATGGAAAAGAGCAAGAGGGGTCATCCCTAGCCTACCCAACCCACCTTACAACCTTTATACACCCCCTCACCTATCCACTCACCCATTTCCTCACGCCCCCTAGGGGGATTTACGCCCCCCTCACATGGAAACCTTTGAAAACCCAATTTAATTGATGGGTGGGCCCCTCCCATGAGTGGTGCGCCCCTCCTATCCCTCCACCTCACCCATTACATGCCCCCACACTCCACATCACTCATCCACGTCCTCATCCATGCCAAAACCCTAGAAGAGGTGCGCCCCTCTCCTTGGGATTCCACCAAATGACTGAGATGCAACACTTGGCATGCATCCAAGAGGGGTCGTTTTGCCTCGAGCTATAAATACAGCCCCTCACCTCCTCATTCATTCACCATTCTTTGAGCTAAGGTTATGCTACTGAAATTTCGCCCCTCTCTTGCTCTTGCCATCTAGCATTCCATCCCATTTTTCTCTTGAGATTCTTGGAGCAACTTGTTGCTGCAACACTCTCCCATTGGATTAATAAAGCTTTGGAGGATTTGGAAACACCAAGAGTTTTCTGGTTGTATTCTTACACATGAGGTGACTTTGTGGATTTGAGTTTATGGTGTAGTGTTGAGTAGATCTTTAGTAAAGTAGTTTACTTGAGTAGATTAGCAAAGAGTACTCTTGCTGGTTTATATATGTTGGATAGCTAGTTATTTGAAGTATTTCACATTGTTAGTTATTCAAATATATTATCTACTTCTCTGCTTCACTATTTGCCTTCAGTTTTGCAGGTTTACTTCAAAGGATTGTTGGGAAAGCCTAAAAAATGAGTCTTCCCTCAAAGCTTTCTCAAACTCCTAGCTTACTTAGTCCTATATTTCTGCACTCATTTCATTTATTTTTCAGTTTAATAACCATCTTAGATAGGTCAAATAATTTTACTTTCATTTGGAGATTTTTATGTGAAAAATTTCTGCGTAAAAACCATAAATTTTTCTTAACATTTTTGTGTTGTGCAGCATCTCCAGCAAGCATTTGCTTGCTGGTTTTTGCAGATTCTTACCAGGAACAAGGGGATACGCTATCGAAATTCACCCACACAACACATCAAAAGATCAACCTTTGAGTGGGTAACAAGTTTCTCTCTTCTCTCACACATTTCTAGTATTGTAGCAAGCCCTTGAGAAGTTCCCTTGAGGCTTGCATTTTCTTGTTTCTTTTCAGCCATTGTAATTTATTTTCTGCAATTAGTTAGTGCCTACACCTTGGGAGAGTGATTGGCTCAGCCAACCCCCCAAAATCGTTGGGCTAGGACATAGATTTATTTCAACATTTTTTTATTTCTTGCCCCACTTGTCATTAGGACAAGGTTGTGTGGTTAAGATTGCAATAATAATTGTTCATCTTTTCTTTCCAACCCTCTTTGACACAACATTGGTAGGTTTGCATCCACCTTGTGCCATTGTGAGTGGTTTGCTGCAATATATCTCAAGTTTTGCTTAACTAAGATTGCCTACACCTTGGGAGAGAAACCCCCCATATCGTATGGCTAGGATGATAAATGTGTGTTGATGTTTATTGTTATTTACAGGGTTAAAATCATCTAGAGTAAACATCTCACACATGCTCATTTTAGTTTAAGCCCTCAAGGCATAGTTTCATTGTCATGCTCTAATTTTTATCAAGTGCAATCTCTCATGGTTTATATGTTTTTGAAGTAATCCTTTAAATCTGCAATTCATCTATCTCTTAAGGCATTTGCCATCCACTACTTCAATTTAGACATAGAGCATGTACATGGTGTAGATCTTAGTTTTCTTTTCAACAAGTCTTATTCATTTATGGATTTACTTCATGGATAAATGATCACGACTTAAGGCTATTTTCTGTTATTTTTGACAAGCTGTTCTTGTCTGTCATCTCACTTATATCTTTCAAGTCTTACACATGCATGATAAGTAAATGATGATGGAGTAGCTCATGTATTTCATCTTTTCTTTACAAGTTTTGATGTGTTCATAAGATTTAGATTCACATTCTGCAACACATTCACAGCAGTCATTTACAGTTTCGGTTTTGGGCATAATTCATTGATTTTGGGCACTTAAAATTTATTTAAAACACTCACAACACATCTTAAGACTTAGTCCTAAGTCATAACAATATATTAGACCAACTAGGACACCTAATTCCACCATTTTCACCATCTAAAACGGGTTTGAAGAAAACAACGGAAGGTGTAGGCAGGGGATTGTCTCACGGCACACAGGATTTGTCCTTTCCGGGAAGTACTCAGACTTTAGGGCTGACCGTGAAAGCTAGGGTGGGCCTCGTTGCTTTACTATCTTGAGCATCCG
>ML829758.1:0-10761 GCA_009831015.1 Picea engelmannii
CGGCATGCAAAACTGATGCTCCAAGCTCCCAGAAACGATCCGACAGCGTCTCCACCTCAAAGGCTTCCCTGCATCAAACTGACTTTGGCTTGGCTTTCCTTCAGCATAACTCTGCTCTGAATGACTGTGTTTGGCCTCAAACATGCCTGGTTTATATAGCATTGGAGTTGGTTTCACATCCCCAACTTCCTCCAAGAATCTGGCCTCCAAAAATGCCCAATATCCCCCCAAAATGGAAGAAATCCATTAAAAATAGGCATATTTAATTATAAAAAAAACCAAATTTTGTTGCAAAAACCCATTTTGGAAAAGTTTTGGGCCTTAAGCCCCCAAATCCCGGGCGCGACCCCCTTTACTCGGTCATATGGGTCAATTTTGGCTAAGCGCGAGCCCATAGGCTACGCGCTAGCCCCCATTCGCGCTGGCTCTTGGTCTTGTTGCATTACATGTGGCCCACGGGCCAACCTCCCGCGCCCTTGTCGGTTCAACTCCGGTCATATGGTACCGGCCCGTGGATCCGGGTGCTAGTTCTAACCGCCCGCATATTTGTTGAACCTCCGCACGCCGTTGGTCGTATAATATATGCGTTGAACCAAGGGCTGGGGCTAAGCCCCGACCCTTTTTGTCGCCCATCGTACCTTTGACGCGATTCAAATACATTTTATATCAAATGGATAGCAAGAACTACTCGACGACCAAGTGGCTAGCCCAAGTTTGTGGGTTCGTTCGCCCACCGGAGGTCGCGGGTTCGACCCCGGCGACAAACAAACCAAATTTTACATTGACCAAACAACCAATAATGGGGTGCCACGTGGCAGCCCAGGATTGGGCCATGTGGCACCCTTACCAACCAATGATAACATGCCACGTGTCAACCTGTGATTGGCCCACGTACCCGAACCGTACTGCCACATCAACTTGCCACGTCATCTGCCGTACCGCCATGCGTCACTGCCGTACTGCCACCTGTCATCCCACGTGTCTGCCCCCTCAGCGTGCCACGTCATCTGCTGAAGTCATCCTGCCACGTGTCACCCTGTCAGTGGTGACACGTGTCACCTCCGTACTGGTCCGACCGTACGCCAAATATGCCAAATCCGTATGACACGTGTCGCGTCCTGGTGATGCCACGTGTCCCCTGTACGGACTGCCACGTGTCACCTTTTGGAGCCGCCATGTCAGCTGTACGGACGTGCCACGTCAGCTGTACGGACGTGCCACGTCAGCTGTACGGACGTGCCACGTGGACTGTACGGACTGTATAGTCATCCCCTTTTTTGCCTGTTTGACTTTTCAGACAGAACGCGATATCTCCTCCATACGGACTCCGTTTGACGAAGTAAATATACCACCGGAATCAGGAAGACAAGACAGACGCAATGGTACATGTTTCGTCGCATTCCGAGCACTTTAATTTTTGAGCATTTTTCAAGCCCTATCAGGCTTCTGGATCCGATTTCGGATCACTAATTAACATGCAGGTCTTGTATTAACTAATAGTGAATACAAAGGAAAATCTATTTGTTAATAGATTACTGAATATAACATAACCACGGTAGAGGTTGTACTAAATTGTGAGTTGCATTCATCAAAGAAAATATATGAAAGTATGTTGAAATATGAAAAGACAAAGAACACATAACTCATAATAGACGAGATGTAGAATCTCTGGCTTGCATTTGTATTAATTCTCAGTGAAGAGAGTCTTCTCCTTTACAATCGGCAAAAAGCAACCCCTTGTTTCTTTCTCAAAATATATATTTATACTAGATTAAAACGTTTCAAATTCTATCATTCTAAAAGTTTTGGTTACAAATGAAATATGAAACGCTTCACTTAGTTGTCCTTTGTCTTCCTTCATGTTGGTGGGGCGTTTTGCTTTCTTTGTCCTCTAGGTCCAAAATAGGATGAAATAAGCAACTGTATTACTGTCCTCCAGAAGTCTTCCCTTTCCCTTGTTCAATACAATTGGCACACTTTTCTACCAACTGGGCTATCAACTTGGGAAATTCAGTTTGGTCATTTGGTTCGAAAGTGTAGCACTTCCTTTCCAACTGTGGTAGTCTTGCTCCTATTTTCCTGTCTTCTATAATGATAGACAATAACTGTAGGTTTGGTTTTATCTACCATTTATCTATCTGGGAAATATCGACCTGTTTTATCTGAGACAGTTCAGCTTGATCTCTTTCCACATTTTCCTTGATATGTAGCAGATGTTTAACTATGTTAATTTTACCCAAAGTTCCAGAGCTATTCTCCTTATCAAGATCCAACAATTTTTTATTTATTTGGCCAAATGTTTCTTCACAAGAGTCTCTCACCTCTTTGGCCATTTTTCTGTTCTTTGATAGATTATGCTCCCATGCTTTTAACAAGATGTTACCTCTAGTTTGTTCTCGAATGGATAATCTGGAAGCGATGACCATTTCCTCTTTCGTCGTTGATATGATAGCCTCCTGGAAAGTACTTCGAGCCACCTTAGTTTCTCTCTCTCTTAAGGTGATTCTGTCTAAGGCTTGATCTATCAATTGAAAATGATCCTAGATGATTTCTACTTTAGTAAGTAGACTCTGTTGAGTTGCTTCTATATTCTTTTGTATTTTTGTGGCTTGAGTTTGAAATGCCGCTACATCTATGACCTGTCTTTTAGTAGAATGTAATTTAGATTGCAGTTGTTTTATTAACTCCTCCTGTTGACTTCCCTGTGCTTGACTTGTCTGAGCCGACTGTTGTATTTGCTCAAGATTAGATTTGAGCTGTTCGATTTTCTGTTGATCAGTTTCTCTGACTTGTTCAAGGTTTTTACATGCCTCATTCCTGGCATTCGCTTCTATGGTTTCCATTTGAGTTTGTAATTTGCTGATTAACAAGTATTTTTGTTTGAGTTGTTCCTTCAAGGTTCCAATTTCATATTGATTGGTCGTTGCACAAGCCCCCAATGTTCCTGCTATCTCATCGGCGAATTCTTCCTCTCCTAAGGCTTCTCCATCCGTTAGTATTCTATATTTCTTAACTGCTGCACCTGCCTTTTGGTATGTTTCTCGCTTCACCACGACCTTCCTTTTCTTTCTAAAAAAGAAATCACTAGGAGGTAATTCTTCAATAGAGATATGTGTTAAATCCTCTTTAAATATTATCTCTGCATTGGGACTCCCCTTTGTAAATTGTAAGGGCGTGAAGGATGGAATGGGTCTGCCGATTTATTTGGATGCTTGTTTCATGATAGCATCTATGGCCATTTCATTTGATGGAGACAAGGGTGTGTCTCATACCCCCTTTGAAGGGGTCTCTGTTTGATCCTTGACCTATTTAACTAGTGTATCTATCTCTGGGAGTTCTTCCTCTCGGCTTGGGATCTCGGTTTCCTGTTTCGAGGTCTTAGTTTCCTCTGTGTTCTCCTGAATTTTCTGTTTGCCAGGATTTGTATCTGTTGAACCTTGGGCTTCTATTTGTTGTGTACTTGGAGGTTTTGAGTTCTTTTCTTGCAAAACTTTGGGAAGTCCACTTCTCCGGTGTTCCTGGAATTTGTAGAAATCGACCATCTCTCTGGGTAGTAGAGATCGAACTCAGCTTAAGACTTCTGAGTAGGATCTCGCTCCTCAGAACATTTCATCATGGGGGGAATCTTCGTGCTCATATATTTTTAGACCACAACTTGCCATATGGTTACCCACAACCCTATGAGGATCGTGTTTCTTAAATTCAATGTCCACTAGTTTCATTTCCTCTAAGACCGTGGCCTCTACTTTGGCATGGCCGAAATCTAATAAAGAATATGTACCAATATGTATGGGAAAAGATGACCATACCTTTTTTCTGAACTCCTTTGAGTCTTTTCTTATCCCGCCGAGCATAGTTTTCCTGGCGATTTCTCGACATACTAGCTTGTCTGGTAAGAATAGCAGTAGGGCATAAGGGGGAATAGAGCTGCCAAAAACCCTAATATACGAGAACTGTTCTTCCAGGTACATGTCTGCCACACTGTTTAAGTTTGTCATGAATTTATCCGAAATCCTGGGAGGTGGATGGCCGTAGATAACGACATGCATTAGTACCATTACACAGTTGAAATCTCATAGACAAAGTCCTTGGCCTTATCTTCCCAGCGTTTGGAGTGGTACACATGAATAGGCTATGCATTATTTAGAGTCTAGCTCCAGCTCATTAGTGGGAAAGGTGTCATGAAGCAAACGACATCCATAATGTACACAAACATGAAAAATGAAGTTGCATTCCTGCTTGCCCTTTGTGCTTGATATTCTGTAACTTGGTTGGCCAGACTCTCTGAAAACAATTTAGCCCAGTCGAAAGAGTACCCCTCTGCTACTGTGTGGATAAGCAGTACCCATGGGAGCAAAAAATGCGCAGTATTCTTTCTCCCATAAAGCCTGCATACCCTCATCGCTACATACATAAATTATGGCTGTAACGAAGGGATTGCATATATACCATGAGTGTCTTCCCTGAACTTTTCAGGGCATGAGCACCAATCTTTGATCAGGACGGATAAGCTTTTTCTAAATTGCTCACATTGTTTCTTTTTGAAACCCTCGAAGAATTCGACATTGTAAGTAAAATTGGGTGTGGTGGACAATTTGTACATCGCCTGCAAATGCTCTGGCCTAAATGTCCCAACAACCACCTTCTGCGCGTTAAATATTGTCCTAGTCGGGACATCTACGTGGACCAACGCCCATTTAACCATATCATAATAGGGGAAAAGCTGCGACCTTAGTGCTACCTTTTGCAATTCCGACTGAGCGACCACTTTTCATTTGATATACAAGTCATCTTTCTCGTTGTTGCTCGAATCGTCTGGGTAGTTTATCAGCTCGTATTGCAAGATGTTGAAAACCTGTGTCCATGTTTTGACTGTGTCGATGTTTCTAGGCAAGGTATTAGAAATAATATCTGAATTCTGACCTAAACTTTCACCAGCTGTTTTGGGCATTTTTCGTGGAGCCATGATGCAAAATCTCGAGATTATAGTTCCTATCACAGAGGATGAAAATACAAAAAATGGTTATCTCGCTAAACTCGCTCTGTGAAACTAGAATGAAATTCAAATAATGACGGAAATTCTTTCGCTTAGAGTACTCAAGTCTGTGCGGGTCCTTGCTGACACAACGTTTAATTATTTTAATAGAAATATTTTGAAATGAAGCAAGATCTTACTTTCAATCATTCCCCTAATTCGTTTATAAATGCCATAAATGTTTGATATTTTGTGACTTGGGATGATCGTAGGAACATTTAATTCTTTACCCGTAAGCTCCACAGGTTTAAAGTTGTTTAATATATCAATTTATCTAGTTTAATCCTTTAATTAATCGCAATTAGTTCTTAATCCTTTTTCGGCGTTCGTAGTCTTGGACGATTTTATTCTTAGTCTTGGGCCATGAACCCGAAATTTGCGATATTGCGATTTGGTTAATTAAATTTGATTAGAATTAAGTTCTTAATTGATCGTGATTAGTTTATAAATCTCACGACCTCGGGTATCGACATTACAAAGGTGTCGTTCTGAGGTAAAACCGCCGAGTCGCGAAGTCGTGATAATTAATTAATGTTAATTATCGTTAGTCTTGTAATTAACTAGGTTTATCTTAAATCGCTAAATTCGCAACTTTGTACATCGGGCACTCAAAGGTCGCTCGAGGCGTGACTCCTGAATCGCGAAAGTGTGATGCATTAAAATGGTGATAATCACTGCTCAATGTTTCAATGATCATGATTAAGCTTAACCCGAATTCACTATTTCACATGTCGGGACATTGGGAGCTTTTATACGTATAACCGTTAGAACAATGAAATATCGAAATCTGAGATCTGAGGTTTATGGTTATTGTTTTTGTTATTTGAAAGAACGGGCAGCATCAACCTTTTAGTAACTGGAGCATTTGAAAAATATATGTGTTCCAACATAGGCTCCATCTAGGGATCTCGTCTCCATGTGGGACGAGAAGAACAATAGACCACGTGGCTTTATTCGGTAAATGGAGTCATTACTTTATTTTTGTGAAACGTTTTCAGAAAGAGGGTATAGAGAGAATATGAGGTTTCATCTTTATCTCTAAAAGATTTCGAAACTTAATCGTTTACTAATCTCAATTGTAGGTCCTTAGATGACTTCCTCTTCCTTAAAACTGATTTCGGATCTGCTTAATATAATCAAAACAACCTTAGTATTTCCAACAGGTTCTGTCGATCTTTCTTGCATCAAGCCAAAGTAATTTTAGTGTTTTTTCATCAGGGAGCCCTGCGTGAACTTGGGATGTAGATCTAGTCCAAAATAAAACTGGTTATCAGAGTATAATATAATTCATGTATAACAACCTTACAGATATCTTAGGCATTGCTTCACTTCCAGTGAGTCTGTTTAGTACCCCGATGAAGTTATTTGATTCCCTTATTGTATTTCCTTTCACCACTTCAATTTGTAAATTTGCATTTAAATGCCGAGATGAGGGAAATCATTTAATGAATTTCCTTTCATCATCTCTTTTTTGGACTAGATGGGGGCAATCATTTGTGAATTTCCTTTCACCATCTGTCTTATACTTTCTTTTTAAAACATGAAGTGGGGGAAATCAATTTGTATAAATCATACTAGGGGTGATATCTATTGATAATTTGGGCAACATAGGTCTGTTAACTCACTTTGATTACTCTGGACATGTCTTCTTTCGACCTTCAAAACATCTTAGTCTGCAGAAAACTTATGGGTTTTTGTTTATTTCTATGGACCTTCTTCTTAGCAATATTAATCATTTAAGACCTGTTAAAAAACTAAGAGAGTTAGGATTAGCCTATACATACTTTTGTTCAGTAGGAGCCCGAGGAGCCATGAGGACGTGCCCTTTCTCTAAAGATCCATTTGTCAGCTTTCAGAGGTAAAGTGTGACCCCTCCTTCCTCTGTGGAGGCCATGGGGAGGAATCTGTAGTCAAGGGGAATGATACCAAAGATTTGAACAGGGTGACAGAGGGGTTTCAGATTTCATAAACATGGTTCTTAAAATGTAAACCCAACTCTTGAAAAATGTTCTCTGTGTTCACTTTATTTCTTCTTTTTCCGTTTATTTTAATTTTATCCAGACGATCTCTTTTGTGATTTACTTTGACAATTCGTTCCTTTGATAATACATATAGCGAGTATCTTTATACATATAAGAATATTGTTGCGCCGGGTGATATTCTTTGGAAATCTAAATAATTTAAAGACTCATACCTTTGATTTGCCATTTCGCTCTCGTCTAAGTAAATTATTTATTTATCACCTGTTTTAGGATAACCAATATTTCTGATATATGACCACTTGCTTGTCTCCTTTGTAATGTTTGAGCTATCGACAACGATCCTGTGTAAAAACAACATGAAGAGTGTCATGGTTTTACGATTCACAGTGTTTGATGAGTAAATTATTTAAAATCACTAACCTGTTTTATTTTCGGTGGAAGTAAGACTTACCTAAAACTGTAAAAAAAACAGAAAACACAAACCAGTATATACAATGGGATTTTGGAAATTGTTTATTGCATATAGTGCTTAAGATAATGCCCGTTGATAGGGGCATTGGGGAATTTACTGTCCAAATTTTCTAGCAAAAATGAGTTCTTCCCTTCAGACGCTGCAACTTTGAATGGTCCATACCAGATATGATCGAATTTGCCATGTTTGGCTGAGTCTTCTCTCTTAGCGTCCCATTTCAAAACTAGGTCACCAGGGAGGAATTCCCTATCTTTAGTCTTATGATCAAACATGGCTTTCATGTTGTCTGTTGTCTTGATATTTCTGAAGTTTTTCATCCACTTCAACCCTATTTTGCTGAACTTCAATCAATTGATTTATTCTTCTTGTGACATGATTTGGTTCTTCTTTTTCATCTTGCCAAAGTTTCATTACAGGTAGAGCCAGATTAATGGGTAATACCACATCAGTCCTGTACACCATTTGAAATAGAGAAGTACCGATTGATTTCTTGGTGCCTATCCGATTTACCCACAAGGCATATTTCAAATGCACATGTCAGACTTTCTTATTTTCGTTCAAAACCTTTTTTATTATTGTGATTAAGCTTTTGTTTGATGATTCAGCTAACCCATTGCCTTGATGATAGTACGCTGTAAAATGACCCATCACAATATTGTATTTTTGGCAAAATATGACCATTTCCATAGATTTGAATGTCTGGGCATTATCTGTAACTATCTTCCGTGGAAAACCGAATCTAGATAATATATTTTCCTCCAAGAAATTTATTACCACTGAATCTATCACTTTCCTGGTCGGGATAGCTTTTACCCATTTGGTGAAATAGTCCGTAGCGGTCAGGATCCATCTATGTTGTGCGCTGGAGTGTGGATTGATTTTGCCTATAAAATCTAACCCCCATTGTTGAAAAGGGGCTTCTGTTTTAACTGGGACCAAAGGTAACGCTGGGAGTTTCTTCTTGCCTGAAAATAATTGGCAGGAGTTACAGGCTCTAACTTTGGCATTCACATTTGTGAAAAACTTAGGCCAATAATATCCTGCTCTTAGGATTTTATAGGTTGTTTCTCTCCATGCATGATGTCCTCCACACACTCCTTCGTGAAATTCATTTATAACTCTTTCTGTTTTAGATTCTACTAAACAAACTAGTAGGAAACCTAGAGGGTCTTTCCAATACAACTGGCTTTCTAAGATACAATACTTTACCGCATGCAATTTCAATGTCCTAGTTTTAGACGGAGACATATCGTTTGGGCATTTCAGAGTCATAAGATAAGATACTATGTCTTTATACCAACCCGAAGATGTAAACTTCTCTTCGATTCTGGTTGTGTCTATCTGGTCGTCAAATTCGTCTATGTCTAAATATCCTTCATGTTCTTGTAGGTTATTTATTCCAAGCACTCTGAAATTTGATTTGGCTAGTAGTTTAGCCAAACCCCATCCCTTTACGAGCTTTGTCGGTTTTACCTCTAGATTGAATTCTTGAATTTTAGCAAGCCACCGACCCCTCTTCCCATCACTATCAGGCTGAACCAATATATCTTTAACGGAATTGGTGGGTACATATGCAATGATATTGGAATGCAGTACGTAGGTTTTGAAAGATTTTAGTGCTTTCACCATGGCATATGCCTGTTTTTCCATTATGTCATACCTCAATTCTGCATCTCTAAGGCTCTTACTGAAAAACACTATCGGCTGCTCAAAACCCTCTTCGTTCTTCTGGAGGAGTACCACGGCAATTGTATGTTCGGATGCAAACGAAAAGATAAAAAATTCCTTTAGATAATCAAGGCTTGCCAATACAAGTGTTTCAATAATAATTTTCGTGATGTGTGAAAATGATGGCTTTTGCTTCGGCCGTCCATTTAACTTCGTTGTTCTTCTTGAGCATATCTATAATCAATTTCACAATTTCAGCAAAGTTCGGGATAAATCTCCTCAAAAAAATTATTTTCCCTAAAAATGACTGGATTTCTTTTACATTTCTAGGAATATTTATAGTGTCAATAGCTTTGACCCTTTTAGGATTGATTTTAATTCCATCCCGAGATACAATATGGACTGAGAGTTTACCTTCTTGCATTGCAAAGTGAGATTTCTTGGGATTTAGAGACAAACCAAATTTGCGGCATTTCTCGAACGTTTTCTTGAGGTGGATTAGATGTTCTTCATTAGATTTGGAAAAAACGGTCAGATCATCGAGATAAATAACGATGAATTTATCTGTTTCGCCGATGAAGGCGATATCCATAGCTCACTGGAAAGTAGCACCTACATTCATCAAACCAAAAGGCATTTTGTCATACATAAATGTACCCCATGGGGTGGTGAATGTTGTCTTTTCTTTATCGTCTTAGTTTACAACAATCTGATTGTAACCGAAAAAACCATCGATCAATGACATTCTATTTGCTCCGACCACTTTTTCTAGAACATGGTCCATTTTGGGTAGTGGATAATTGTCTTTGAGAGATGATTTATTTAAATTTATAAAATCTACACACAATCTGATTTCTCCGCTCTTCTTCCTAACCAGGACCAAATTAGCTACCCACTCAGAGTACCTGAGTGGTACAATTATTTTAGCATCCAGGATCTTTTTTACTTCTTTTTCGACGACGAGCAATAATATGGGATTGATTTTCCCGAGCTTCCGTCTGAAAGGTTTAACACCTGGCTTTAAAGGAATCTTGTGTTCGATCAAAATGGTGTTATAGGTTCTTAGCTCATCGTAATACTAGGCAAACACATATTTATACTGCTCGAGTAAATCTGCATATTTACCTTTCATCTCAGGAGGAAGATATTTTGATATTTTTACTATTCTAGGATTTTCTTTGGTACCTATATTGCAATCTTCGACTTCTTCTGGTTGAGGTTGCAGAGTAGATTTTAAGGGAATGTCGTTTTGGTCAAATAGTCTTTCTAAGGGGATTAGAACTTTAGGGATTTGGTTTTTTTTTGGTACTAACATGCGATGATATTCGATCTTTTCTTGGAATTCTTGAGGATCTTCCTTTTCTTGCATAATCCAAGTATGGTCGTTCTGGTTTTCTTAGTCAATATGCATCTCGACAAAGTCTTCCACCATTTCGAGGAACTTTCTGATATGTTCATCATTGTGGTATACCTAGGGAGGTAATATGGGGTACCTAGGGAGGTACCCAATGGGAATGTAGTTATGTGTTATTAGTGGAAGTCATTTAATATATGGGAATCTGGTCATTCAATGTAAGGTGGACTAGGTCCACTATATTAATAAA
>ML829758.1:12325-32252 GCA_009831015.1 Picea engelmannii
TAGTGAAGAATATTGTGATTGTACAAGCAAGGATTGCTTGAGGAGTTTTATCCTTCCATAAGGATTAATATATGGTGTTACCCTACCTTAAGGGTTTTCTCTATTTCTTGTGTTCATGTTATGGTGAATGGTTTATGGTTTATGCTTGGTATTATTGAAGTATATCTTCAGATCTGGTATTGGTTCTTAACAATCGTCTTCGAACACCTTCCAGTGTTGTATATTGTTTGGTATGGAGAGTTTGTGCCTCATCTCTATGTGATACTTGAGTTTAAAAGCTGTAGGAGGTGTGAAAGTTGAGTCTTCTTTGGCTAATGAATCAACTTGCATATTTTCTGTATGGGGAATGTGATGGACATTAACTGATGAGAAAAAAATTTCCATTAAATCCCAGGCACAGTTTCTATAAGATCTCAATCTTGGGTATTTGGCCTGGTACTGCCGATTTACTTGTTTCACAATTAATTCCGCATCTCCATAGACTTCCAAGTTTTTTATGTTTAACTTTCTGGCCGCTTCTAATCCCAAGACCAGGGCTTCGTACTCGCATACATTATTCGTGTAGTCTATGTCCCACTGTAGTATGTAGGAGAAAGGAATGATAAAATCATCTCCGGGTGCTACAAAAAGTACTCCTGCGCCTGCTCCTTCACATGACGAAGCACTATCGAAATGCATTTTCCAACTTCCAGTACTATATACACTTTCATTTATTTTTTCGGTTTTATTTTTCTCTGTACAATTTTCTTCTGTACATTCATCCACATCATCATCAATTGATAAAATACAATTTCCAAGATCCTGATCAGCAACATAAACAGGGTAATTGCTAGGATTATGTGGATCACTTACTGCATATGCCAGCTGTGTTTCTCGATATAATCGAGTGAACTGTCCTCCGAAAATGGGAATCGTGGCGTACATCATGTACAGCTGAAGGTATCCTCCAAGCTTAGCACCCCAAGACCTGGATAATAGAATACCATACCTTGGAGGTATATTAACAATAACCACATCCATCAGAACACTTTTTACTGGGATCTGTGCAAGATTCACCACTAAATCTTTGATCATGCCCATGCATTTAACTTTTCTTGAATCAAATGAATACATGTCTCTGTATGGCTTGGTAATTTCGAGGCCAAGTCCAGCCAGAATAGCCTTGGGCATCACGTTATGCGAGGCTCCAGAATCCAACATGCAGTTATGTAGCAGACGATCATGCACATTTAGTGTAATGTAGAAAGGAGCAACGGTATCTCTGGTCGCTTCAAAATGCGAACCAAAAATTATATTAGGCTTATCATCTTCCAAATTTATAACGTCATCTTGACTTCCCATATCTGAAAAATTTATCATTTTGGTGATTTGTTTTTGGTAAACAGGATTCTTTGCCAGTTCAACCAGAGGTATTGGTATTTTGATTTTGTTAATCTCATTTTCTAGGCTGAAACCTCCTATAGTTTTTTCATTTTCTCTGATTGGTACTTCGGTCTCCTTCTTTTCTGTTTTATTTTTTTGTATTGCTTTATTTTCAATTGTTTTTGTTCTTGTCGTCTGTGTTTCGGCTATTTTAGTTTTGGCACCTTGTGGGTCAATTCCTTTTATCTTGGTGTTCTGTGTTTCAGTTTCCTTTGGAGTTGGTTCATAAACTTTGCCTATCGGAAGGATTTTCTTTGGTTGGGTAGTTGTCATGTTTTTAGTTTTAGACCTTAGATTATACTTGTTTTGGAGCTCGACCTTTATAGTATCGGCGATTCCTTGGCAAGCAAGATCCTCTGTATTATTCGTGTTGCTATCCTTGTTAAACCGATGTTCTGTTTTTAAAGACCTCTCATAATTTTGTCTAGTTAAATGAGGTTGATAACAATCCTCATCGACATTATTCATATCTTCTTCTAAATCCTCAAATTCTTGCATGTCATTTCCTCCTATAAAATTTTCGTTTTTTAAAGGAGTCTAAACTTTTTGATCTTCATTTTTAATTTGTCTTTGTTGTATTTGAGGGCTGGGGTTCCTCCTGAATTCTCTCCTAATGAACTGATCTGCTTTAGATTGATCTAGTTCCATCTTTGAAATTTTATTTGACAGTTCTTTAATTATCTTTGCCATATCATCCATCTTGTCTTCTGTAGACCTCCCAGATCTAGAGGGTCCCGCTTGTTCCCTAAATCGTTTAATCTCTTTGTTTCTCATTTCCATCTTTGTTTTTAATTTTCGAGAAGCCATCATATTTGACTCAATTTCTACGGCGTTGTCTTGCATTCGGGTAAGTTCGGCCGCTCTCTTTTCTCTCAATAATAGTGCGAAATCGGGTTTGAAAGCTCCTGCAAAAGTTACCTTTGCTGTAGGCTGGGAAGGTTTAACTTCTATTGGTATCTTGTTATATAATTTATTAAACCTTTGGATGAATTCAACAACAGTTTCTGAATTTTTCTTCCTTAAAGCCCCAACTCGGTCAAATAATATAAGTGATCTTTCCTTTTACCCCATTGTCTGAGAAAAAAGTTTTCTAGTGCGTCGTAGGATAATATCGAACCTATGGGAAAAATTGAAACCAGGTTCTCACCTGTCCTTCGAAAGTTTGAAAAAACAACCGTGAATATATGTCTTCATGCTCGAGACCGAGAATATTTGCAAATTGATCAAAGAAATTTATATGTTCGGCTGCGGTTAAGTCTCCTTCCCCTGTAAACTTAGGTAGGTTTTTCATGTGGTTTTTAGGTAAATCATGTTAGGATATTTATACACTTAGGATTTAGTTAAGATCTACTTGGTCTAATATGTCGTTAGGTAAAAGTGTGTTTCTTAGTGTGTTTCTTTAGTATGCATTAGTAGCATTTGTAGTTAGTAAATCCGACGGTCACGCTATGTTCCCGACATAGAGTGATCCGATGGTTCATACTCTCCTTGATCTTAACGACCATTGATCCATGGATTAACACCCGATTGGTCCATGATCTCTATTTAAAGAGCATGGAGGGTCATTTGCCAATGATTGATTGTGAGAAACTCTCTTGTAAAATCTCTCTGTAATCTTTTACTTTGCATTAATAAACTGCTCCAAGTGGCCGCGTTAGCTGGGGCCGTGGATGTTTCCCTGTAGGGGTTTTACCACGTGAAAACATTAGTGTTTTGATCTTTGATCTGATTTTGTGAGTTCTTACTAAAGGTGTTCGTCCTCTGTTAGAATACATGTGTTGTCGAACATGGTATCAGAGCATGTTTGAAGACTCGCTCCTGTTGTAGATCGAGATCATGAAGCCGAGTTGCCTCATCTCCATTTTATGGAATTTATGTACATTTCTAGGATGAGAGGATTGTTCCATTGTGTCCGGAGCACTTGTTTAATTCAGGAACACTTTTATTTTCACTTGAAAAGGTTTCCGTTTTCCCAAGATACGACCATTACAGTCAGATCCGGGGGTATAAAGCATGAATACACATTTTTTAAATTTCTGCAAAGTTTTATTTTGATTTTATTTCAGTTTGTATTTTTTATTTCTAGGTTGCTACTTTTTTAGATCTGTGTATGCTCTTTTCCTGGTGCCTTGTGCGATCTCGGAAAATCAGAAACAGATAGGAAAAGGTGCATCTTCCGGGTAAGCTAACCGAGATCTAACCCTTGTTGTCATCGAGAAGCGAAATTTACAACAACAACAACAACCCCAATCCTCCTTCTGAACATTACAATATGTTTTGTTAGACCATTTGGTTAAAACTTGCCTTATTAAGTAAGAGGTCTTGAGTTCAAGTCTCTCTTTTGTTACCTTTTTGAAAAAGTTCATGCTAAAATTGTAAAGTGTATTTCACTTCAAGTATAAAAGTGAATCACTATAAGTAGCTTTAATATTTTATTTTAGAATTATTTATTTTGCTTGCAACTTTTCTGTTATAAAGTAACTTCATTGTAAAAGTGATACCCACTTCTCTTTATAAAAGTGGGTCACTTCATAAAGCAACTTACACTATCACGTGGTCAGTTGGTTACCGTTTATGCATTTTTTTTAAAAGGGCATAACTCTCACATCAGAAGTCTGTTTTCAATGCCGTTTTTTTTTTAAACCGCATAATTTTTTGATCTCTTTCCATCTAGATCATCAGTTTCAGTTTTTAAATCCACATTATTTGCATATTTAATATGGATTCTACAAGTATTGTCTTGCTTACTAGCAATAACTACTTCCAATGGAAATCTCATATGGAAGATTTATTAAGAAGTAAAGGCTTGTATTGGATTACCTTGGGAAAGGAAAAAACACCCACTGATGTTGATAACAAAGCCAAGTGGGATAATAGGAATGTCGAAGCACGTGGACTAATCGAAATGTCCATCTCTCCTAATTTAAGGTACCACCTTCAAGAAATTGATGATCCCGAAGAAGCTTGGGACAAGATTGAATCTGTGTTTGGTAAACTCAATATTATTCGAGCATAATAGTTAGAAAATCAAATATTGAGCTTGAGTCCAAGTGATTTTTCTTGCCTTGGAGACTAGTTATCTAAGTTTAAAACACTCAGAATTTTATGTGAAGAATGTAAGATAAAAATGGAGGAAGAGCGTTGCATCTATCTTATTCTTTCTAAACTAGGTAGTGCATATTTTGTGTTTGCATCGACATTTTATGCCATGAGAGAGGCTCTAGGGAAAGCTTATGAAAAAATCACTCTTGAGTCCTTTTGTGCTTCTTTGATTAGAGAGGAAGATAAGCTTATACAACTTGGAGTGATCAACACTGCAAGTACCTCTAACAAAGCCTTAGTTGCCCAACAGAAAGATAAACCCAAGTATCTCAAGAAGAAACATCCTCGCTACAACAACAAGCAATATAAGGGTCCCAAACCTGCTCAGACAGCTTCAGCTCCTACTGGTGACAAAGAAGCAAAATATAAAAGTAAGAATACTAACAGACATTGCAACTTTTGTGATAAAGATGGTCATGATGAATCCAAATGTTTCAAGAATATGGCAGCTTTAGAAGCAATGATGAAAAATAACAACATCAGTATTGATTCTACTTCTTCTTCTCACGGACATGCACTTTCTGCTTCTGGTTTCTCCTTCAATTCAAATTCTACTACTACTTCTTCTTCTGATGAGTGACTTATTGATTCAGGAGCATCTTATCATATGGGTAAGGATAAAGCCATATTTTTTGCTCTAAATGAATGTAACACCAAGAAAATATTTGTTGGTGATGATAGATCTCTTAGTGTTGTAGGATTGTTATAAGATAAATCGGTATATCCGGACACTAACAGATCTCCGAAGATCCGCATGGATCTAGAAGAAAACATGACAGGACAAGACGCTTTCTCTAAGCAACTATCATTGAATTTACTACTAAAGGAGGAACGAGTGACATACCTTTATATCGTTTCCTTAGGTCTTTGTTGTTCCTACTTAGCTTCGGTGCTCTTGCGAGATCAGATCCAAGACAACAAAAACCAACTAAAGTAAAGATAGTAAAGTATATTCAATGACTCCCTATGCATATGATCAAGAAATTATGCAATAAAATAAGAGTGATTTTATGGGAAAAGGACATGCCACTGTATTATATTAATATGAAAGTAGAAGATACAACCAGATTGTCTTGATGTCGCAAACTTCCTTTCGGCGGTCCTTTGTTCCAACACACATTCTTGCTCCAAACTTGCATGAAGAAGATCCACTAGGGCTTGATGGACAGATGGAGGCCTCAAGCATCAATTCAAACATGATTCCTCACACAATTCTGAATCTATTCTTTCATCAATTCTTTATTCAATCTTGCTTAACCTTTTCCTTGAGAAACCCTTCATTATATAGGAGAAGGAGAGATGGTTAAAGGGATGAGGATGATCCCACTAAATTTGAGAAGTCAGTAGAATTCCAACCATGCGAATGCCAACTCATTTTCTAGAAGATCCTCTTCTAGAACCTTCGTAACTTCCTCTATCTTTTAAGCTTTGAAACAGGTTCGCACCCTACCTATAGAGAATACTGTGAACATATCGCACTCCAAGTAGAGGGTTGCCTATGAGAATCATGGTTTCTCGCACCCTACAACACATGTGGCCTACAAACTCATCTTAAAAATATGTTTTATGGAAGAAAACAATAGTCACTTTTCTCAGGCAAAAGGTCCTTATGAGAGCCTGAACACATAACTATAGAGACATCACCAGAGTGACCAAAATAATGTGTAACATAATTCCCCCCAAAGTATGAGGCTGGAACTCGTGACAACCAAAATTCTTTCTAAAAATGTGTGTGTGTGTCAGAAACAAGGAGCGCACCTAATCAGCAACCTGCAAACAATCAAGCATCTGCAGAATATAATACTAGTTCTGAAGTAGGCATTCCCATGCTCAGACTACAAATGAATGAAATAAAAAATGTAGGCCATGGCCACCAATCATAAACCGTGGATCCATGTCATCAAAATGCTCCATAGCCACCAGGAATACATTGTGGATCTATGTGCTAGAAGACTCAGATGAAGACATAGCCATGCGACATACAAAGTGGATCTATGTATCAATACAAATCATAAATACTCCCTCGCAACCTGGACTAAAAATATGAGGCCTAGGCTCTTCAATCTCGTCATCTAAAAGTACGAATCTAGCCATGCGATTACATGTGTCGAAGTCGAACATGGTAGAAACCACTTGATTATTGGTCAGTGATGAAAACCGTTAACAAGTGCGAGGGAAATCATCATTGATGTCAATGACTCCCAAGGTACCTAAGTACAATCCAAACGAATGTGACTTAATGAGTTGAAGTTGAACACTCGACGAAATCTCTCGATCAGGGATCAATGATGTGAATCCACTGTCGAAAGCGAAGAGACCTACCATTAAGGCATGTAGGTTCTAAGGTACTAAATGATTTCTAAGTCTTATTCCCAGATAATGAGTTGGAGTCGACGGAAAAAGACTCGTCACAGGAGGGCCTTAATGTATCCCCCATCAATGACATGAAATAAGTAACAGATTCTGAGGGTAAGTCAAAGTATGAATATGATTTGAGACAGACACAGGGAAGGCCGACATGGTAAGAATGGACAACTGCAGATGGTCGACTCAACGAAGGGCTTGTTTGGACTTCTCTTGAACATATGAACGACACGACAATGGTCTTGGCAAAATTGACTCAAAGATGACCTAAGATATGACCTTGTAGCTAGTCAGATGAGATTTCCCAACCCAGATTCAAATGACGAATAGGGAGTGTCATGTTCAAGAGAGACGCTTACTGCCATTAATACAAATACGAAGGCATATCCCTTTCCCAAAATTTCCCCCACCATTTCTGGCGAGTACCTCTTTATTTTTATGCAAGCTTGAGGAGGATAACATATGTTTGTTGATGTAAGCTCATCCTTCGGAGTACATTTAACGAACCCTAGGAAGGAGTGTTTCGGTCCCATAAAGGGTCTTTCGATGTTTGTTTAATGAGTCCAAAGATAGAAAACTCGAGGGTTTTCCATGTTTTGAGAGTTTGAAAAACACTTAAAGAGAACTCTCCCAGTTCCTTTTTCGTAAATTAGTTCGACGATACCGAAAAAGTGATAAACTATTGCTCATCGAACATTTTCTTCAAATACTTTTATGAGCGTGAAAAGAACAAGATCGCTCGACAATCTTTTCATTTTTATGGAGCATGAAAAGAGCTTAAAGGATGCTCCCTTGTTTTCATTATTTTCGTGTTACCATGACGAGTACGAAAAGACGACAAAAGTATACACGGTTGTATTCTCATGTATTTTCGAGCGCGAGAACAAACGAAGACTGAGATCGAGGTTTTCCCTATAAAACCCTAAAAAGGTACTCGTACATGTGACGAATATAAAAAGAGAAAAATGCTCGTACACCGTCATTCAGACTTCTAGGTCAGCTATCTGCAAAAAACCATGCTCACAAAGCCATTAGGGTATTAGGTTTTTAGGCAAAAGTAATAAAAACAATATAAAACTGAATGAAAAATAGTAAAAAACTGAATAAATATGGGTAAAAAGGGCTTTTTACCATTTCATTGTCACTTTGCCAAAAACTTGTCCAACACACCTCCTTTTTTTTTCCAAATTTCACCAGTCAATTCCAGGAGCTACAAGTGATCATTTAGCAAATGGTTTTGGCCAACGAGGTAATCTCTTGATTTTTCAACTTTTTCATGGATTATTTTTTATTTTTATTTTTAAATTCTAGAGTTTTGAATCCATTTTAGGGCCGATAGGTGCGCTCAGGCATTCTCGCAGGTGGGCCATTCAGGACCTGTGAGAATCTAATGTTTTCACAGGTGGGCTTTAGTGCACCTGCGAGAATATCACATTGTGCAAAAGCTTCACCCGCGAGGGCCGAAAAGTGGATTTTTGTGCAAGTTTTTATTCAATAAAAATTTATTCAAGAGGTTAAAAAGAGTTTCTAAGTTCCTTCTCATGGCTCCATTGCAGGTATTGATCATCACGATGTTGGAATGGAGGGAAAGGGAACACGAGGAGGATGATTCCATTGCCGAAAATGATCCGCGTACAGTTGTTTCCCTCCGGGAATGTGGGGTTTTAAAATTTTTCAGGATCAAGGGTATGAGAGCCCAACTCAGGTTGTTAGAGTACCTGGTCCACTTGTGGGATGTGGACCAACAAGTCTTTTATGTAGGGGTTCGCATGCTTACACTAGATATCGATGATATCTATTTTCTAACGGGGTTGTCACGGCATGGATCCCATGCGACTCTGACCGGAGGTAGGGGTGGTGGACTTCCTATGAGTGGGTATGTTTACCGACATTGTGTTCCTGAGGCGGAGAGAAGCAAGGGTAATGTTTCCATTTGAGGGGTCCAAGACTTGACCCTACATACTATCTTGTTTACCATTGCATGCATGGCTGTGAGCGCGGCTCCGCACATGGCTCTCCAAATCTATTTCCAATACGCAATAGAGTGCACAGAGCCTCGGGTTTTTAACTGGTCGGATGCGGTTCTCCGCAGCATGAAGAGGCAACTGACAAAGTGTAGAAGGGGAGACTTGAAGCAGTTCGAGTACGGGTCGATTTTGGTGTCTTTCTTCCTTGAGAGGGTCCCATTGCTGCGACTACAGGTAGATTGGGGTTTACCAACCCCACAGGATCTGAGGATGCTGAGGTGGTGTAACCTCATGGCTTGACACGTAGTAGGGCCTATAATCAAATATAACAATTCATTTTTTGATTGGTTGAGGCCCCAGATGCTGATGATCGATGAATACGCATATGTCGGTTTGGATTTCTGAGGAGATCCAGATTTGGTCCTGCCCGAGGATGCTTAGTGGGGTGAATTAGGTGAGAAGTACACATTTTGTTATTTTTTAATGTTTTTGCATATTTTATTATATAAAATGTTT
Organism: Picea engelmannii; assembly: GCA_009831015.1. NCBI lineage: Eukaryota > Viridiplantae > Streptophyta > Pinopsida > Pinales > Pinaceae > Picea > Picea engelmannii. The sequence continues at coordinate 21,697 of ML829758.1, forward strand.
TTATGTCTATCCAAGGACTAATCAAAAATTTATTTTGATGACACAGATGTGGGGCCGTATCGACCTCCAGGAACATCTCCTATTTAGAGACGAGGATAATTGGCTCCAGTGGCAAGATGGGATGCTGAAGACTACGAGGTAGTTGAACATAACTTAGAGGGACTGACTGCGGATGTCCCGAACATCGCGATTGGGGAGATCCCAAGGCGCTATCAATGCCATACTGTGGGTGTGTCTGAGTCTCAGAGTAGACTGCTCCGTAGGGTATCCCGAGTAGTGGTATGTTACCCTAAGCGTCATCCATGATGCTAATTTGTAGAAGCCTTGGGCTTCATATATTTTGATATTTTGGTCCTAGACAAAATGTTTTTGTAAAACTTTTGATCGTTATATATATATATATATATATATATGCAACTTCTACTGGCTTATATTGTTTTGTATAATACATGTGATGTGTGATTGGTTTTATAAAAGTCTCAGATATTTGTCTAACACATAATTAGCTAAAGCATCAGTTAACATATTTAGACATCTAGGAATGTGTTGATATTCGATATAATCAAAATGACGTTCCAAGAGGCGAATTCGTAGATATACCCGCAATAAAGTAGGACTTCGGATAGCATAGACATTACTTAACTGTAGCACTACTAGTTGCAAATCAAGTCGTATCACCAGGTGGCAGATACCAACCGAAATAGCATTAGTCAACAACTCGATGACGACACTACATTCTGCGATATTATTGGTCACACGACCGAGGCAAATACCTCATAGACTGATAAATTCATTTGTAGGTGCATAAATTGCCCATGCAGCAGAAGAAAGGTTCTGAGTACTACGAATAGCGCCATCGACGAAGCCAATGTGGGGTAACGAAGACTCTAACATCTGGAAACCAAGCACAACGCAAGGTAAGTGGTCGAGGGAAGAAACCAAATAACAAAAAAGCACACTAAAGTAACACACAAAAAGTACGATACAATAAAATACAAGCACTCATGCACATATGATCTAAGCATATTACTTCTTTAAGTAAAGCCCATTTCTGGGTTCACTCAAAGGGATACCATCATAGTCCACTAACTCGTAGGATCCTTTTTCCAACACTCGTATGACGATATAAGGGCCTCGCTACATAGCCTCAAATTTTCCATCTCCTAGCAAATCTCGATCTTGTTCATAAAGGAGAACCATATCACCTTTAGAGAAAACACATTGCTTGACATGCTTGTCATATTGGGCTTTGACGCATTTCTTCTGGGTTTCTATAACTAGGGTGGCATCACGACGAGTTTCATCTAGTTGCATAAGATATAACATACGTTCTTCTTCATCATAAGTGTTCGGGAGAAGTTCAACGACTAGCTTTAGAGATGGTATCTCACATTCAATTGGCAATATGGCTTCGAGACCATAGACTAACTGGAAAGGTGTAAACCTGGTAGCAGACTTGACGGATGTCCGATAAGCCCACAATGTTGAAAACAACATCGTGTGCCAACTCGTTTTGTGAATCCCTATCATTCATCGAAGCATGGTAATGGAGACTTTGTTTACTATTTCAACTTGGTCGTTGGCCTGTGGGTAATAGGGTGTTGAGTTTCCATGGTGAAGACCCAACTTTTTGGTGAGTTCTGACATCATGAAGTTTCTAAAGTGGCTACCATGATCAGTAATGATAGCTTGAGGAACACCAAACTGAGCAATGATGTGATTGAATATGAATAATGTTGCAGTCTTCCCAGTATTGTCGAATGTCGACATCACCTCGGCCCATTTTGTAAAATAATCTACAGCTACAATAATGTATCCATGCCCCCTGGCCGAGTGAGGGTGACATGTCACGAAATCGATACCCCATTTCAAAAAAGGTACAAAAGAGACTATAGGTTGTAGAGGAGCAGGGTGTGATCGTATTTTGTTGTTGTAGGTTTGGCAAGCGTGGAATTTTTGGACAACAATAATACAATTGTTGAATAAAGAAGGCCAAAAATACCCAGCTCGTAAGATCTTCTGGGCAGTAGCATACCCGGACATGTGACCACCACATGCTCCAGAATGGCAGTCATTCAGGGATTTCTTGGCTTGATCAAATGTGAGGCATCATCGTGAAACAGAGTCAATCCCACAACGATAAAGAGTATCACCGAGGATAATATACTGACGGGCTTGGTAGCGTATGTGACGACAGTCAGTGCTAGACAAAGTGGGCCAGAAATTCTGAGTCTGGAGATATATGATGATATCCCCATACCAAAGGTCATCAGAACTGATCATAAAAAGGGATTCATCGGGTAATGAATCCTCTGCTACATTTTCCGTCTTAGAACAGGGAAGGTCGCATATCAATTTGGAAAACACCAAGGATTTCTTGGACTTAGCACGTTCAAATTCTAAGTCAAACTCCTAGAGTATTGCGATCCATTTGGATTATTTCCCCCCTATCAATTAACGTGTAAGAATGTGTTGCATAGGGTTGCAGTTGGAAACCACATTAGTCTTGTGTAAAAGGATATAGTGCTAGAAATGTTGAATAGCTTGGACAACAGCCAAGGCCAGTTTTTCAACATGTAAATACTTGGTTTCGATAGTCGTGAGACTTCGACTCAAATAATAAATGACATGTTCTTCATGAGAATCATCCTCCTGGACTAGAACCATAGCAATGGTAGAGTCTGAGGCTGCGAGATACATGAAATAATTTCAACTGTAATTGGGTGGGAAAAGTACTGGGGTACGGGTTAAAGTCAGTTTTAAAGCATCGAAATATTTTTTGGCAGTGGTATCCCATACGAACTCAGAACCTTTCTTGAGCAGTCAAGTAAATCCAAGGGTTAACTCAACATAGTTTGGGATGAAATGACGTAGAAAGTTTGCCTTCCCTGGCAAACTTTGTAGCTGGCGAAGAGAGGAAGGAGGAGGGATATTGAGAATCTCCTTGACCTTCAAAGGATCTACCCCGATCCCTTGACGTGAAACAATAAATCCCAGAAGTCGGCCAGATTCTACGCAAAAAACACATTTGTGTGGGTTTAAGTGTATACAGTAGAACCAACATCGGAGGAAAATGGCTCGGAGGTGTGTGGGATGATCGACACGGTGCATGGAATGAGCCGGTAGGTCATCGAGATATGATTGGACAATGTCTTTTATATCATGAAAGGCATAAGACATATCACATTGAAAAGTCGCGCCGACATTCTTTAAGCCAAAGGGTAGTTTTCAGTAGGCGAAAGTGCCCCCAAAACAAATAAAAGCGGTCTTGTTTTGGTCGGCGGGTACGATATTGATTTGATTATATCCAGAGAAACCATCCATCAAAGAGAAAATTTCACTCCCGGCGCAATTGTCGACGATCTGGTCAATGAAGGGGGTGGGAAAGTTGTCTTTATGACTAGTTTTGTTAATATCCCTATAATCAACGCACGTGCGGATCATACCTTGTTTTTTGTTAACCAGAACAATATTGGAAACCCAATCAGTTAGAGCCACAGGGTAAATAAAGCTAGCTTTAAGAAGTTTCTCAACTTCAATCTTGACAGTAGCTACTTTACGTGGGTGGACCGGACAAAGTTGTTGCTGGACGGGTTTAGAGCCCGGGTATGTCTTAATCTCGTGTACAACAATGTCGGGGTCAATACCCGACATTTATTCATAGCTCCATGCGAAGATGTCACATAATTCTTGGAAAAGAGACTTGTAGGTGACAACTTCGTCAGTGGAACACGAAGCTCCGATATGCACATTTTCGACAACTCCAGGTTTAATGGATATGTCGAGGGGGATGGTGGATGAGATATTACTTAAGTTCCCTTCGTAGAACATATCGTGTGTAGACTCAGGAATGGAAGAAATGGCGACAATGGTCGACGAGATCGAGATCCGTTGGCAACTCTCAATGGTGTCTTATTCCAGGAAGAGAATGGAACGATGATGTCCATAGTCCCAAGGGGTATCTTCCATGGACATAACAAACATAATCATCTCGTCTGTAGGAAAAATGACACGAAAAGGATCTGGAGATAGATCACCAAGAGATGGGGTAGAAGGGATTGCCGATTGAATGGCTTGATAATCAGATTTGATTGGACTTAAGGAAATTTGGTCGCCATATAGAAAATGATCACCGGGGTTGGGTACTATCCACGGGTCATAGGACGCAGGGGTTTCTCGAACAGAGGTGGAAATCATGTTTATCGAGGCGAAAAATAGATGTGGAACATCGGGTGGTGGAATGGGGAAAGTACCCATCAAAGAGGAATCTTTAAGAAGACCTACACCGACATTCTCATATCCAGGGGGTGTTTTCGCAATGAAAGGTACGTTGCTGGTACGCGTATTAGAGTTAAAGAAGGCCAATTGGTCCACCGTAATTAATTTTCCGTGATGTGGGAAACATACGACATGGAAAAGAGTGGACACAACTGCATGCATGGAATCGATCCAGCTACGGCCAAGTAGAAGGTTGTAATCGAGAGGAGTGTCAAAGACCTCCACCTCAACGTTGACCGTTTTTCCTTCTAACGTAATAGGCAACAAAGGGAGGACATTGTAAGGCTTAAAACCAGAGCCATTGAAGGCTTTGAGCGTGTTGTGGGATTCGGTTAAGGGAGGAGAGCCGATGGATTTCCAGTAGGTAACAGACATGACACACGTCGAGGCACCCTCATCAATAATTGTTCTACAAATGTTCTTGTCAGAGAAAATAACTTGTATTTGAAATGCGAGTTGAGGGGGTAACCTTGGAATGTGATATTCCAAGTCAAAAATTATTAAATTTGTATCGGTAGGGTTGATTCCACCAATAGATTTCAACAGTGCCTTCCATTGTGTGGGACAACTCTGAAGGACTTCGAGGGCTGACATTGCGGATGGTGTTTGAGCCAGATCTTCTACAATACTATAGTTTTGGGCAGCACGCGCAAGAGGATTGAAAGCAGACTTTCAAACAACACCCTTCGGGGGAGAGCGAAGAACTGTGTCTAGGATCGACCATTCGAGATGAAGAGGAACGTTGGTAGGTGGAGCCGATGGATGGTTGGACTAAGGAAGGAGGTATTTCACCAACCTTCTCTTTGGAGGAAGAATAATCTTTGGCTCAAGTGGTAAGTGTGATGTCGTTCTTTTTTGAATCACTCGTACACATTAAGAAATAGGATGTATTGGAGGGGGAAGGTTGGTCATGAATGACCAATTGGGCTTGTTGTTGAGAAGGAAAGGGTTGTGACAACACGACCGGGGTAGGCGGTTTCGGGGTCCCTTGAAGGAACTTAGTAACCGCGGCTTGTCTCAGACAATCCTTAGTGTAGTGATCATCACCACAGATAAGACAAGGGTATCGGGGTTTGTGCTTACCCTTATCATCAATAGGTTGTGTTTTGGTCTTCTCAGATCGTGAATTATTTTTAACCTCCTTATTCTTACCCTTCCCTTTTCTGGATTTATTCTTTCCGGAAGGGGTAGATTGAACAAAGTTCACCTCAGAAGTCTTGTCGGAGGGAGGAGTAGGAGACATAGCATGTTGAACATTAGAAGCAATAGACTTGGGGTTGGTGGTAGAGGCTTGTGCGGAGTGGGTTTGGGTGAGGAAAGTGCCAATCACACCATCAGCCGCATGAGAAGTAGCAGGGGTAGTTGAAGAAACAATAGTATAAGGATGAGGTGCGTCAGGGAAAAAATCGTACAGAGTACCTATTTGTTAGTAAACGAGGTCAAGGTATTGAGCACGACTGATCGCTTGTTCTTCTGTGACAACTCCACACATGGCGATGTCACAAGAAATATCATTCACGAATGATTTCAAGAACCATTATGCCAGTAACTGATTGGGAAGCTCAATTTTGATGAGACGTCGACGCCGTCGCCACTCATGAATGTGATCAGAGATATGAGTGGCTTTGGTTTGCTTGAAATAACTCAAAATTTTGGTTCCCGTTTCGTAATGGATCAGTAACTGGTAGTGGGTGAGGAAATCCATGGAGAGGGTGTTAGAGTCAGCGAAGAAGCCTCGCGACAATTCTATATACCACTTCGCGGCGGAACTCGTGAGAGTTCGCTGAAAAAGACGTAATCGAATAGAGTCATCCATCAAGGAGTTGGATGAACACCAAAGGTGGAAAGTCATTACATGATTGTTCGGGTCCTCTCCTGGTTTACCATCGAACTTGGGAATGTCGGAAGGTAGTTTGGTCGGTATGGCGGGCCATTGAGGAGAGTGATGGATAGGATCGTTTAAAATTCTAGACAGATCAGGGAGGTCTAGGGTGGCTAAGAAAGGTAACTGTCTATTTACGTGGGGGTACTGGTGACTTTGGGGAGAAAGTCTTGTAGGTATACTAGTAGGGTTGTAAGCAGTTTGCATATAATGCGAGGATCTGGGCAAATTCGGTTGTTGGTACGGAGGCATGTAATTTATAGGGTTGTATTGGTTAGGGAAGTTCCCTTGAACAGGGACATTGGGTCCAGTGTTCAAGCCCCAAATGGAATTGGAAGGACCTGGATATGGTTGGCATGTACTAGGGGGTATGAAAGAGTTAGTTTGAGGTTGTTTCCCCCCAGTCAATTGAGGATTATTTCGGATAAGATAGTTCCAATACTGGAACAAGTTTGTAGGTATGTTTTGTCTAGTGGGTGGGGTAGGTGGGGGTTTCCCTCCAATCGGAGGTTGTGTCCCAATTGGGATTTGAGCTCTAGGGAGAAAATGTCCACCAACAGGAATCTGGTAATTAGGTGTGAAAGACTTAATGGTGCCAGTAGGGTCGGTTCCTCCGATAGGGGATGGAAGAGACCCTCTGGAAGGGGGTCAAGGAAGTGTCGGAATAAAACTAGGAACAAGATGGTGCCCAGAAGGAGTGGAAATGCTAGGAGTCCCAGATGGGATTTGTGTAGGAACGAGAATAGAAGAATTCAACACATGATATCTGGGAGGAAGCGTTGGGGTGAGTCTGAGCGAAAGCAGTGTGCCAATGGGGGATTGGATAGGCACCATATTCTAGGTGTGAGGATTCGTAGTATCTAGGACCATTGTATAATGGGTCATTTGAAGAGAGACAGTCAAGATATGGTCGACTGGTTGTGCATCCGAACTAGGGAAATAATAGGCAGTAGTAAAAGGTATCGCGTCTAGATCAGATGTTTCAGGTGGCTTGGGTGTGACAGTGATATCAACGCCTGCTCCTGAGCCAAAGAGATCCCGTCTAAAAATGCCAGTAGTCCAAAAAGGGTCTTGACCTTCAGGGCCTGTGAAAGGTCCGGTTGGTAATCCAGAAGACTCAACAACAATATCTCTGGATGAATTCACTCAAACAATACGTCTCACAGAGTTGGGAGGAAGTTGCAAGCCCTCTCGAGAATCTGTAATTCAGAACTGTTCTAAAGAGTCAATTCTTTCTAGTCATGGGGAGGCAATGTCTTGGACTTCACTCTGTTGAGGAGAGCTCTCTGGTGAGTTGGTAGGCAAGGGTTGAGAACCTTCCAGATCTTTTGGGGGTAGTCCTTGCATTCTATGTGAACGACGTGGAGGGTCAATGGTGATCGAGTGAAAATCTCACGAAAGAAATTCTATGGCCAACTTACGGAAACAAACAACACGCACTAGTAAAATCTAGGAATCAAAACCAAGAAAACAAGACCTTCCTATTCCGAAATCACTAGTTGGTGATGAAATCCAACACCGCGATGTCGAGACAAGAAGGGGCTGGGCTAGGGTGGAAAAATTACATTGACGACCTGCTTAACGAACTTACACCTTGGTGCAAGCTCCCACACATAATCGTGGGTATACCCTCCAAGGAGTCCGAGTGAGTCTGGCCAATGTCGATTCCAGGTACCATGAAGACTTACCCCTCCACAGTCACCTTGTGTAAGACGCTAAGAAGATAGGCTACTAAAGTTACCACAAACAACAATGATGCCTGGGGGAACAATCGACAGTCTAATCCACACGCAAGGGCAGGGTATCTAGCCCGAAATAAACTTGAGAGGCTTCCACTCATCATTGTGGGTATACCTCAAAGCGACCCCCGTTATACGTGCAATCTCTACACCGAGATCAACAAAGCAGGGTGAGTAACTTTGTCAATCTCAATGCGACCTCAGGTTTGACCCTTGTGTGAGAAGGGCTTCCCATGAAAAAATGTTGCAAATGGAATTTAACACTCCCTATCACAAGATACTATTGTGTGTTTTATGCTTTGGAGAGTGTGTCTCACTGCCTATTCCAAAGCTCTAGCCTAGCTAATGTTGGTGCAAAAGAGCCCTAGAAAAAGTTACTATTTGAATTTTAAAGTTGCGCAATATTATTAAAGGTTGTTGTTACGCAAGAGGGAGACGAAAACAAAACCAATGTTGTATAAGAATCTGACCCAACAATGCGTAAATAGAAATGAATGATATAATTTTTTGTTCGATGAATTCTATCTACAACAGGGAAAGAGGAGTTTTCTGGAATAATGCAAACTACGATGTACGATCTCTTTTGAAATATAGTATCAAACAATCATTGACAATGTAAATTCACTATTTGTTCTCTTTCAATACTTTAACGCCAATATTTTCTGAATAAATGATTGCTTAAAAGAAAAAGACTTTTTTTTTTTTTTTTTATAAACCCAAAAATGGGGATGGAACTAAGAAAAAGTAAGCAACCAATGGAAATAAAATACTCAACAACACCCAAATTGATCTTGCAATGAAGATAAAAATAACAAACTGACAAGAAAAAACCTCCTCAAATGCACACGAACAAAAAAAAAAATTCAAGCAGCAAGCAATCTAAAAGGACAATTAATCCCAACTTTTAATCCAATCAAAGGCTTTTGATCAAACAAGCACTCGGATCACGGAATCCGAGATTATACCCTTGTTGATAAAAGGTCAAGAAGAAAAAATTGGGAAAAAGAGTAAGAAGAGTTTTCGATCCCCGAAAACTAAGCAACCGCAAAATTTGAAGTCAAGAAACAGTCAAACACTGGAAAAAGAAGTTCTCCCCATATAAACAAACAAATCTGGGCGTCAAAAAGACAGGAAGACCTAATCCAAAACTTTTGCAAATGAGTTTGCAGCCTGGTAGTGGGATACAGTGTGAGAATTAGGGATTCTCGCAGTCTAGATACATGCAGGGTGCGAGAAGGTCACACTGGATTGAACAATAGGGTGTGAACATCAATGAATCTTGCAGGTCACAAAAAGGTACAGTGCGAGAAGGTTTGTAATCAAGAAAATATTTGAAAAAGGACAAAAATTTTGAGTGAAATTTTGGGTCCAGAGAGTCTATAAGGGTCTCTTACAGACTCAGAGACTGGTTGTTAATGAAAAAAGTAGGTTGAGAGAAAATGGCCAACAAAAACTACAAAATGAGTTGTATCCCCAATGGAGTCGCCAATTTTGTTATAGGATAAATCGGTATATGCGGAAACTAACAGATCTCCCTAGATCCACCTAGATCTAGAACAAAACAGGACAGGACATGACGCTTTCCCTAAGAAACTATCATTGAATTTACTACCAAAGGAGGAACGAGTGACATACCTTTGTATCGCTTCCTTAGGTCTTTGTTGTTCCTACTTCGCTCCGGTGCTCTTGCGAGATTAGATCCAAGACAACACAAACCAACCAAAGTGAAGATAGTAAAGTATATTCAATGAATACCTATGCATATGATCAAGGAATTATGCTATAAAATAAGAGTGATTTTATGGGAAAGGGACATGCCACTGTATTATATTAATATGAAAGTAGAAGATACAACCAGATCGTCTTGATGTCGCAAGCTTCCTTTCGGTGGTCCTTTGTTCCAACACACATGCTTGCTCCAAACTTGCATGAACAAGATCCACTAGGGCTTAATGGACAGATGGAGGCCTCAAGCATCAATTCAAACATGATTCCTCACACAATTCTGAATCTATTCTTTCATCAATTCTTTATTCAATCTTTCTTAACCTCTTCCTTGAGAAACCCTTCATTATATAGGAGAAGGAGATATGGTTAAAGGGATGAGGATGATCCCACTAAATCTGAGAAGTTAGTAGAATGCCAACCATGCGAATGCCAACTCATTTTCTAGAAGATCCTCTTCTAGAACCTTCGTAACTTCCTCTTCCTTTTAAGCTTTGAAACATGTTCGCACCCTACCTATAGAGTAGATTGTGAACATCTCGCACTCCAAGTATAGGGTTTCCTTCGAGAATAAGGGTTTCTCGCACCCTACAACACATGTGGCATGTGAACTCATCTTAAAAATATGTTTTATGGAAGAAGACAACAGTCACTTTTCTTAGGCAAAAGGTCCTTATGAGAGCCTGAACACATAACTGTAGAGACTGTTGGGTCGCCAAAGTACCATCTTTTTACCAGCCTTTCACTTCACTTTCAATTCACTTTCACTTCACTTTTAACCATATTTCACTTTCTCATACCCTTACATTAAACCATTTTCATGATTACATGGGTTTTAGACATATTATTTTCAAATGCATCTATTTTAGTGTTTTTGAGTGAATTTATGATTAAATATTGGAAAAATGACATGTTTACACTTATATATGGAA
>ML829758.1:41442-56573 GCA_009831015.1 Picea engelmannii
CCTAAAAGTGAGAAGTGTATATTTGTTGGTTATTCTGAAGATGTCAAAGGTTATAGACTTCTTCAATCACATTGTAATGAAATTATTATTAGAAGAGATGTTAAATTTGATGAAAATCTCTTGGCCTGCGAGCCTAATTCGACATGTGTGCCTTCTTTGGCCTGCGAGCCTAATTCAACAATTGTGCCTTCTTTGGCCTGCGAGCCATATTCGGCGTTTGTGCCTTCTTCTGATCTGGTTTCTTCTTCAGATGATGACAGTGAGGATGAAAATCCACCTCCGCCTGCTCACCCTCCTCTAGATGAGTCCTTTGAACCTGAACCAACACCAGTTCCACCGCTTCCTAGATGGGTCCGTTCAACATGAGAAGCAGATGGTGGTATTGTCAGTGATCCTTTAGATCAACGTCGAACCCATTCACAGTTCCAACGAGCCTCTTCTCTTTTGGCTCAAGTTTCAGAGATTCTTGATCTAGAAACATTTACAGAAGCTTCAGGTCATCCAGATTGGGATATAGCAATGAATGAAGAGTATAGTTCTTTATTGGCAAACGATACTTGGGATCTTGTACCTCTTCCAAAAGGAAGAAAACTTGTCAGATGTAAATGGGTCTACAGAACAAAGTATGCATCAGATGTAAGTGTTGAAAGACACAAGGCTCGGTTAGTTGCCAAAGGATTTTCCCAAGTTGAAGTAATTGACTATAATGAAACCTTTGCCCCTGTAGCCAAAATGAATTCCATCCGCCTTGTTTTTTCCCTTGCCGCCTCACATAAATGGGAGGTCCATCAGATGGATGTTAAATCTGCCTTCTTGCATGGAGATTTGAAAGAAGAAATATACATGGAACAAACTTCTGGCTATGTCCAGAATGACTCTAGCCTTGTTTATCGCCTCAATAAATCTCTTTATGGTCTCAAGCAAGCTCCCAGAGCTTGGTATGCCAAAATGGGCAGCTTTCTTATTGCCACGGGATTCTCTAAATGTCATTCTAATCCTAATGTTTATACCAAGAAAGTAGGAAGCCATCTCATAATCCTTGTCCTTTATGTTGATGACCTTATCCTTACTGGTAGTGACCCAAAACTTTTAAACCATGTGAAAACCAGCCTTAAGAAGAAATTTGAAATGGTTGACTTAGGCTTTTTGCACTATTTCCTTGGCCTCCAAGATTTACAAACCAATGAAGGAATTTTTATTTCGCAGTCTAAGTATGCTTGTGACCTTCTTCGTCGCTTTCACATGGATGATTGTAAACCAACTCCTTCTCCCTTCCAGTCTGGAGTCAAGCTTACTTCCACCTGTACTTCTCCTGAAGTTGATGCCACCCTGTACTGTTAGTTAGTTGGTAGCCTCTTATACTTGATTCATACCCGTCCTGATCTTTCCTTTGATGTTGGTCTTGTTGCTCGGTATATGAAAACACCCCATGAAAGCCATTGGAAAGCAGCTAAAAGGATACTTCACTATGTCCGTGGTAAAGTTCAGTTTGGGATACATTACAGTTTAGGGGGGACTCCTTTATTGGTTGGTTTCACTGATTCAGATTGGGCCGGCAACCCTGATGATCGGAAGTCTACTGCAGGTTATGTTTTCAGCCTTGGTTTAGGACCTGTCACTTGGGCCTGTAAGAAGCAATAGGCTATTGCACTTTCTTCAGTGGAAGCAGAGTACCGAGAAGCGGTAAATGCAATTCAGGAAGCCTTGTGTCTTCGACAGATCCTTTCAAAGTTTGGATTCCAGCATCAGCATACGACCAGCCTTTGGTGTGACAATCAGAGTGCCATCAAGCTCGCCAAAGACACAATTCAACATCAGCGTAGCAAACACATCGAGCTACACATGCACTTCATCAGAAAGCTAATTCATGATCAAGTTATTGAAGTGCTCTTTTTCCCTACAAAAGATCAAGTTGTAGACATTTTCACAAAGTCTCTTACAGAAGTGAAGTTTTCCAAGCTTCGATCTATGTTAGGAGTTCATGAAGTTTTCATTAAGGGGGGATAGGCTCTAATGCCTCCTTCCTTCTCCTATTGTGTCACTATTGTAAATCCTTCAATCCTATCCCAAGTTGTTCTTAAGGGGGGGTGTTAGGATATTTAGACACTTAGGATTTAGTTAAGATCTACCTGGTCTAATATGTCGTTAGGTAAAAGTGTGTTTCTTAGTGTGTTTCTTTAGTATGCATTAGTATGCATTTGTAGTTAGGAAATTTGACGGTCACAATATGTTCCCGACATAGAGTGATCTGACGGTTCATACTCTCCTCAATCTTAATGGCCATTGATCTGTGGCTTAACACTTGATTGGTCCATGATCTCTATTTAAAGAGCATGGATGGTCATTTGTCGATGATCGATTGTGAGAAACTCTCTTTTAAAATCTCTATGTAATCTTTTTATTTGCATTAATAAACTGCTCCAAGTGGTCGCGTTGGCCGGGGCTGTGGATGTTTCCCCGTAGGGGTTTTACCACGTGAAAACATCGGTGTGTTGATCTTTGATCTGGTTACGTGAGTGGTTACTGAAGGTCTTCATCCTCTATTGGAATACCTGTGTTGTTGAACAAATCATGAAGGGGTACTGGCAGGACCAAAGGAGCGCATCTGGCAGTTACTTTAGCGAAAATCCTAGGGGGTGGGGGTGGGCCTTGACTGCCCCCTCTTCCTCCTCCGACAGCTGCCATAGATATTCTAGGAGAGGAAACTGATACATTATAAAGAGGGTTTTCAAAGATGTATAGCGATCCTTTAGCTTCTTCGGGATGAAGCAAAAACGATTCCGAGAACCGTTTATCAAGAGACGAAAAAACTGAAAAAGGGGGAAATGAGATACGTGGACTCGGTTCCTCTGACTTGCAAGATATGTAAATGGGAGAACCTGCAGGAGTTGAATCTGAATGTATGGTATACTCTTCTAGATTTTGTGAGGTTGGGAAATTTATTTCGAGAGCTGACGAGCTATCAATCAAAACAGACTTTATTGTAGATGTCTTACCTTCACTTACACCAGAGGTAGTTGAATGATCTTCAGTCTTATTTCGGGTATGAGTAATTTAGGGTTTATGGTTTCAAGCGGAACCTTAGCCTTAGATTGTGTTGATTTAGGTTAATAAACTGCAGTAGCTTGCTTAAGGAATCCTCTTGGTTTCAGTATTTTTTCAGGGTTGGAAACAGACAAGGTCTGATTATGATCTGGGTTTTGTCTGGTGTTCCTTCGACCGGATGCCAACTTATTTAAAAATGTGGAGTCACAGAGAGAATAATAAAAACTTAGCCTTTATAATGTGTTTAGTCTCTGTTCACTATCAAATAAATAAACTTGCAAATGTCGTTCTCCCAGGGAAAAATAACTTCATTTCTTCGTCCCCGGCAACGACGCCAAAAATATATTGTTCCTGAGTTTATACTAAGGCTATAAGTATAATGTCAGGCATCAGGAAAAGAGGAAAAGGTTTCAATGTTTTCCTTTCACCACATAAATAGCTGAGAAAAGTTCTTTAAAATGAATTAATATTATAACATCTCAGAGGTTGTTTCTCGTACCTGAGTTAAAATCGAAATATAGAATGAATGGAAAGAAAAACATAAAGCTGCTAATCAAAGCAAGGCATCAAAGCTTAAGAATATTACTTTGTAATAGAAGAAGAAAGTGATCGATGTAATCTTCAATGAAGTATAAAATATAGTATCTAATTAACATGCAAGTCTTGTATTAACTAATAGTGAATACAGAGGAAAATATGTTTGTTAATAGATTACTGAATATAACATAACCACGGTAGAGGTTGTACTAAATTGTGATTTTCATTCATCAAATAAAATATATGAAAGTATGTTGAAATATGAAAAGAAAAAGAACACATAACTCAGAATAGACGAGATTTAGAATCTTTGGCCTGCATTTGTATTAATTCTTAGTAAAGAGAGTCTTCTCCTTTACAATCGACAAAAAGCAGCCCCTTGTTTCTTTCTCAAAATATATATTTATACTAGATTAAAACGTTTCAAATTCTATCATTCTAAAAGTTTCGGTTACAAATGAAAGATGAAACACTTCACTTAGCTATCCTTTGTCTTCCTTCATGTTGGCGAGGTGTTTTCCTTTCTTTGTCCTCTAGCTCCAAAATATGATGAAATAAGAAATTGTATTACTGTCCTCCAGAAGCCTTCCCTTTCCCTTGTTCAATAGTAACAATTGACACACTTTTCTACCAACTGGGCTATCAACTTCGGAAGTTCAATTTGGTCATTTGCTTTGAAAGTGTAGCACTTCCTTTCCAACTGTGGCAGTCTTGCTCCTATTTTCCTGTCTTCTATAATGATAGACAATAACTGTAGGTTTGGTTATATCAACCATTTATCTATCTGGGAAATATCAACCTGTTTTATCTGAGATAGTTCAGCTTGATCTCTTTCCACATTTTCCTTGATATCTAGCAGATGTTTAACTATGTTAATTTTACCCAAAGTTCCAGAGCTATTCTCCTTATCGAGATCCAACAAATTTTTATTTATTAGGCCAAATGTTTCTTCACAAGAGTCTCTCACCTCTTTGGCCATTTTTATGTTCTCTGGTAGATTATGCTCCCATGCTTTTAACAGGATGTTACCTCTGGTTTGTTCTCAAATGGATAATCTGGAAGCAATGACCATTTCCTCTTTCGTCGTTGATATGATAGCCTCCTGGAAAGTACTTCGAGCCACCTTAACTTCTCTCTCCCTCTTAAGGTGATTATGTTTAAGGATTCATCTATCAACTGAAAATGATCCTGGATGATTTCTACTTTAGTAAGTAGACTCCGTTGAGCTGCTTCCATCTTCTTTTGCATTTTTGTGGCTTGAGTTTGAAATGACGCTACATCTATGACCTGTCTTTCAATAGAGTTTAATTTAGATTGTAGTTGTTTTATTAACTCCTCCTGTTGACTTACCTGTGCTTCACTTGTCTGAGCCGATTGTTGTATTTGCTCAAGATTATATTTGAGTTGTTCGATTTTTTGTTGATCAGCTGCTCCGACTTGTTCAATGTTTTTACATGCCTCATTCCTGACATTCGCTTCTACGATTGCCATCTGAGTCTGTAATTTGCTGATTAACAAGTATTTTTGTTTGAGCCTTTCCTTCAAGGTTCCAAATGAATATTGGTTGGTCGTTGCATAAGCCCCCATTGTTCCTACTATCTCATCGATGAATTCTTCCTCTCTTAAGGATTCTCCATCTGTTAGTATTATGTATTTCTTAGCTCCTGCAACTGCCTTTTGGTATGTTTCTCGCTTCACCATGACCTTCCTTTTCTTGCTAAAAAAGAAATCGCTAGGAGGTAATTCTTCTATAGAGATAGGTGTTAAATCCTCTTTAAATATTATCTCTACATTAGGAATCCCCTTTGTAAATTGTAAAGGTGTGACAGATGGAATGGGACTGCCGATTTCTTTGGATGCTTGTTTCATGATAGCATCTGTGGCCGTTTCATTTGATGGAGACAAGGGTGTGTCTCCTACCCCCTTTGAAGGGGTCTCTATTTGATCCTTGACCTATTTAACTGGTGTATCTGTCTCTAGGAGTTCTTCCTCTCGGCTTGGGATATCGATTTCTTGTTTCAAGGTCTCAGTTTCCTCTATGTTCTCCTGAATTTTCTCTTTGGCGGGATTTGTATCCGTTGAACCTTGGGATTCTATTTGTTGTGTACTTGGAGGTTTTGAGTTATTTCCTTGCAAAACTTTGGGAAGGCCACTTCTCCGGTGTTCCTGGAATTTGTAGAAATCGGTCATCTCTCCGAGCAGTAGAGCTCGAACTCGACTTAAGACTTCTGAGTAGGATCTCACTCCTCAGAACATTTCTTCATGGGGGGAATATTCGTGCTCATATATTTTTAGACCACAACTTTCCATATGGTTACCCACAACCCTATGAGGATCGTGTTTCATAAATTCAATGTTTACTAGTTTCATTTCCTCTAAGACTGTGGCCTCCACTTTGGCATGGCCAAAATCTAATAAAGAATATGTACCAATGTGTATGGGAAAAGATGACCATACCTTTTTATGAACTCCTTTGAGTTCTTTGCTTATTCCACCGAGCACAGTTTGCCTGGCGATTTCTCGACGTACTAGCTTGTTTGGTAAGAATAGCGGTAGGGCATAAGGGGGAACAAAACATCCAAAAACCCTAATATACGAGAACTATTCTTCCAGGTACCAGTCTGCCACATTGTTTAAGTTTGTCAAGACTTTATCTGAAATCCTGGGAGGTGGATGGTCGTAGATAACGACATGCATTGGTACCATTACACAATTGAAAATCTCATAGACGAAGTCCTTGGCCTTATCTTCCTAGAGTTTGGAGTGGTACACATGAATAGGCTCTTCATTATTTGGAGTCCATCTCCAGCTCATTAATCAGAAAGGTGTCATGAAGCAAATGAAATCCATAATGTACGCAGACATGAAAAATGAAGTTGCTTTCCCGCTCGCCCTTTGTGCTTGATATTCTGTAAATTGGTTGGCAAGATTGTCTAACAAAAATTTAGCCCAGTCAAAAGAGTACCCCTCTGCTACCGTGTGGATAAGCGGTACCCATGGGAGCAAAAAATGTGCAGTATTCTCTCTCCCATAAAGCCTGCATACCATCATCGCTACATACATAAATTGTGGCTGTAACGAAGGGATTGTGTATATACCATGAGTGTTTTCCATGAAAGTTTTAGGGCATGAGCACCAATATTTGATCAGGTAGGATAAGCTTTTTCCAAATTGCTCGCATTCTTTCTTTTTGAAACCCTCTAAGAATTCGGCATTGTAAGTAAAATTGAGTGTGGGCGACAATTTGTACATCGCCTGCAGATGCTCCGGCCTAAATGTCCCAACAACTACCTTCTGCGCATTAAATATTGTCCTATTTGGGACATCTATGTGGTCCAGCGCCCATTTAACCATATCACAATAGTTGAAAAGCTGCGGCCTTGTTGCTACCTTTTGCAATTCCAACTGAGCGACCACTTTGTATTTGATATACAAGTCATCTTTCTCATTGTCGCTCGAGTCGTCTGGGTAGTTTATCAGCTTGTATTGCAAGATGTTGAAAACTTGTGTCCATGTTTTGACCGTGTCGATGTTTCTAGGCAAGGTATCAGAAATAATATCCGAATTCTGACCTGAACTTTCACCAACTGTTTTGGGCATTTTTCGGGGAGCCATGATGAAAATTATCAAGATTATAGTTCCTATCACAGAGGATGCAAATACAAACTATGGTTATCTCGCTAAACACGCTATGTGAAACTAGAATGAAATTCAAATAATGACGGAAATTCTTTCGCTTAGAGTACTCGAGTCTGTGCGGGTCCTTGCTGACACATCGTTTAATTCTTTTAATATAAAGATTCTAAAATGAAGCAAGATCTTACTTTCAATAATTCCCCTAATTCATTTATAAATGCCATAAATGTTTGATATTTTGTGACTTGGGATGATCGTAGGAACATTTAATTCTTTACTCGTAAGCTCCACAGGTTTAAAGTTGTTTAAGATATAAATTTATCCAATTTAATCCTTTAATTAATCGCAATTAGTTCTTAATCCTTTTTCGACGTTCGTAGTCTCGGACGATTTTATTCTTAGTCTTGGGCCATGAACCATGAACCCCAAATTTGTGATATTGTGATTTGGTTAATTAACTTTGATCAGACTTAAGTTCTTAATTGATCGTGATTAGTTTATAAATCTCGCAACCTCGGGTATTGAGATTACAAAGGTGTCGTTCTAAGGTAAAACCACCGAGTCGCGAAGTCGTGATAATTAACTAACATTAATTATCGTTAGTCTTGTAATTAACCAGGTTTATCTTAAGTCGCTTTCGCAACTTTGTACATCAGACACTCGAAGGTCGCTCGAGGCATGACTCCTGAATCGCGAAAGATGCATTAAAATGGTGATAATTGTTGTTCAATGTTTCAATGATCATGATTAAGCTTAACCCGACTTCGTTATTTCGCATGTAGGGACATTGGGAGTTTTGATACATATAACCGTTAGATCTGCGAAATCTCGAAATCTGAGATTTGAGGTTTATGGTTATTGTTTTTGTTATTTGAAAGAACGGGAGGCTTCAACCTTTTGGTGACTGGAGCATTTGAAAAATATATGTGTTCCAACACCAACAATCATACATCGATCATTGTAAATTTTATGACATAGTTGAATCTTGGTTGGAAAAATCCTACATATTTGCATCTCCCATGAACAATAACGTTGTCAAATTCAATTTGTTGAGTGGGGATTTTATTGAGTCAATTATGCCTATCTTTCATCCCTCATCACTTCATTCTCTGTAGTTGGCCTTCAATGAACATGCCATTGCAGGTTTGGAGCTACTTGATTGGCTTCACTGACACTACTCTTATACCTAGCTTTCTTTCATCCAATATAGAGTAGGTTAAGAATAGGACTAGTGTAGTTCTTTTTGCTTACTTTATGCTTCATAATTTAGATGTTTGTTGTATTTTCCAGTTATAGCTTATATGTTTTCTTTGTTTTCATATGAATAACATAAGTTTGGATTTGTTTTGGTTGTTTTAATAAAGTTCACAAGCTGTGATTAGTCTAGTTTGTAGTTTGTGAATGTCTACTTTATTTTAAGTTTCCTTTCAACAAAGCTTTCTCCTTTTCGTTTAAGACTTTTCATTTTTGATTGACCAAAAGATTGGCTTAATCTTTGTTTTCCTCCATCATCACGAGGAAACCATGTGCAAGAATTCTATAAGAAGTTCAATCACATAATTCACTTGTTTCAACAACATTTACTCTGACCTTGAGAGTTAAACAATAGGTTATACCGAGAGGTTGAAAGAATACCCGTTTAGGAATACTTGACAAATGGAACAAGACAACAAAATCATTGAAGTGATTTTTACTCTACGACAGAGGATGTGCTTAACACTTTGGTACATTTATCCTTTCCTTGGTCTTAAAATATGTTTTCAATCATTAGGGAAAGTGATAACATACTTCAAATCTAACATACACCTCGAAGAATAGAGCATGAGGTTTCAATTTCCCTCTGAAATTTGAATCACGATGATATCTAATATCGATGATATTGATCAATCAAATGGCTCTTAAGAACACTTCTTTAAGGGCATAATCTGTGATCGTTACAACTACAATCATTTGTTGCCCAAAAAGAGAGATTACATCAAGACAAACCAATACTCAAGCTCAAAGTTACTTATCCAAATAAGTAATTAACCTATAAATTTTAATCAATTTTTATCTCTTACTTTGTCCCAATATCTATTTATCAGCCAAAAGTTTTTACCTATGAAGGTTTGTTAAATTTGTTAAAAAAATTTAAAGCTCAATTAATTTTAGATTTTAATTTTTAGAATTCATCTCAACTCATTTTAGATTTTAGCTCTTAAAATTCAACTCAATTCATTTTAAATTTTAGTTTTTAGATTTCAAAATTTCTTTTAATAATTTATCGCAATCTATTTCTATCTTACACACACCTACCTTCACCGTCATCTTTCACACTTATTGTTAGACCTCTTTCCTCATCTAGGTTGTTCTGAGCACTTTCTCAATTTCACATCGTAGAAGGATACCCTGTTCTATAAATTTCCCATGTAAACCTCCATGATTAAACCTTCTTGGATATACTTACTTGCAAAATGAAGTTAAATTCAAAGTGGTCATTTATGGAGAGGAGAATCTACATTTTACTTGTTTGGAACATTTTGATTTGATCAATGACACTCATTTTAAAAAACAACGTTAACAAGAAAAAATGTGGTAGAGTAACTTGTAGTGTAGTCCTTTATTTAGAATGGACGAGTAAATTTAATTATACCTAATTCTCAATTAGTGGTTGCTTATGGAGAGGATAATTTACCTTTAGCTTGTGTGGACCATTTTGATTTGGTTTACAACACTTATTTTAAAAAACAACACTAACCAAAGAAAAATTAACAAATTAGCTTATAGTGTAGTCCTTAGATTAATAAATTAAATTATACTAACCCTCAACTTTTCAATGCTTCAATTAATTGCCAATGTTCCCAATATTACCAACATAAAGAAAGTTATATGATAACCATTAATATGAATTAAAAACCCACAAATGAAATTAGTTATGTTATAACTAAAAAATCATGAATAAAATTATTAGTTATTGTTAATTGATTCCTTGTTATTAACTATCTTAAAAATTTTGTTGAGTTTTATCTCTAAAAATAGAGATAAAACTCAACAAAAATGTAGAAATAATTAATGGGAAGGAATCAATTAACCATAACTAATTTTATTCATAGTTTTTTATTATTTATCTTTTAATTGAATAATTATCTTTAAAAAACAATCATTTACATCAATTATAAATTAAAATCATTTATTTTTAAAATTATTATATTAATAAGTAATTTTGTTCAACGTAATAAAACTTTAAGAAATTCTCGGATGGGGTATTACATAGTGGATGGAGGCCACACAACCCTTCTATGACTTTAGTCATAAATATGGCTAGTCGTCGCTTTTCACCTCAGTCTTGAATGGAGGGTGACCATAATTATCTACAGAGGAAGGGATGATAGCTCCCTCGAGTATGGTTAATGGCGGTTCTGAGGATTAATTGCAGGAGACAGATCAGTACAACGGTCATGTCCACCCTGGGGTTATCTCCCTGCCTGACCTCGGCTGACATTATTTCACCTTTGAGCTCTGCTACCTTGCTCGCTCTGAGAACTGGATTATTGTGCAGCGGGTTCTCTTGGCAGTAATTCGGTGGATTTTTCACCCCCCTGGCTCAACCATGCTGAGAGAGAGAAGTAAGTCGAGGCACAAACCTGCTTGGTACAACTACACGGCCTGACAGAGATGCCTGTAGCAGTTGGAAAGGGCCCTGTCCATTTCCAGGACTCAACGCATAGAGAAGCCACAAACTCCATCAATGGCCTACGTCGAGGAGGAATTTTTGGAGGAACCCATCCAGGTTCCACTAGAATCCCTCTTCTTCACGATCCCTGATGATTTATAGTTCCCCAACATTAGCAAAGCCAGCAGAAGCACCCAGGCTACCATGGAAGGCGCCACATGCATTGTCGAGGAGGAATTCCTCCACACGGATCCAAGCGTTTCACTCCAGGACAACACCAGTAAAGCTGGCAAAGAGGTTGAGGCGGTCAAGGAAAGTGCTACTGACACCGTGTAGGAGAACCACCCCATCTTGGCACCTCCACCGCTAAATGCAATTCCAGAGTTCAACCCAACTCCCCCTAGTCTCTTCAGCCCGGAGCAACTGGAGCTCATCTTCTATCTCAGGGACCACATGACATACTAGCTTCATCAAGACACCCTCATTAGCAAGCGGATTGACATGTTCTTCGACACATTCTCGAATGCACAGGCCAAGCAACGTTTCCCAATCTATGTGCAACCCTTCGTGCTACAGCCCAATGATGACACTCTCCTTGGAGCTTCGGACGACAGACCCCCAGGTGCTAATGATTAGCTTCTTGTTCTTCGATACTGGTACTCTACATAATTCTTGTCCAGCTTTATGCACTGAGACACTGCAGAATTCTTGTCTAGTTTTCTTTTTCCAACATTTATTAGTTTGTTTTAGCTTCCTAAGACAGAAATGTCAGGACAAACATCTGCCACTTGCTCTGGTTTCCAATTAGCAGGGCAAGTGATGGATAACTTTTTTGACTGAAAGTATAACATGCGACCACCTGTTCCGGTTTCCACTAGTTTGGCGAAACAAATGGTAGGTTAATGACATGTGTCTTTTTGGTATAACGACAACAAAATAATAAAAATTACCCATTTTTTATTTACAAAAATAAAACAAAACTTCAAAAAATTACAAACAAATAATTTAAAAACCCAAGAGCATATTGAATTTGATGAAAACATATACTTCATATATTTCCATATAAGAAAGGCATCCATGGAAATTCATGATTCCTTATGTAAAAACTGGAAATTCATGATTCCTTATGTAAAAACTATAATTAATTAAAGCAATATTTAGTAATAATGAATATTAAAAATATACTTAAAAGATTATAATAAATATTAATAAAAATAATATTTAGTGATAATGAATATTAAATTTTTGGTTTTATGTATAAGATTAATATTAATTATTAAAAATATATAATTTTATTAAATGTAACTTAAAAAATAATCATAAGGGATATTGACTTTCTTGTTGACATTGTTTAAACTATTTTTTTTTTTTAATCTCGAAATATTTCTTTTAATTGAGATAAGAGTCAGTCTTCCTCAAACATAAAGAAACAAGTAGATACTCAAATTTAAGGAAACAAGTTAATAACCTAAAATTTAAAAATATTTGGCAAGAGTGAAAATCTATCCCTAATAACCACTAAATTACGATGAATTTTACCACTTCAAACATAAATATTAAAACAATTTTTACCAAAAATTATGTAAAGAAACGGAACAAATTGGCCAAAATTATGTATAGGAACGGAACAAATTGGCCAAAATTATGTATAGAAACGGACCATAATTTGTTGGTGAATTTTTTAACCCACGTGGTAAGATATGTACTTACAAATTCCAAAGCTACGTTGATGGATATGAGACTTAGACGGAGAGCGAGGGTTCAAGCCCTGTTTTTCATATATTCAATTTTGCAAATTTTCATGTGTTACTGTTACTTTCAGTGTATTGGAATTAGATTTCGTCAATAATTGGAAAGGGCATTTGGTCTAGTGGTATGATTCTCGCTTAGGGTGCGAGAGGTCCCGAGTTCAATTCTCGGAATGCCCCTTTTGTGCAGCTCGTTTTGTTCATTGAATATTGTAGTTAAATATTAACATATTAAACCTATGACCATTTCCAAAAAAAAAAATCGCGTACGCTAAAAGTTGTAGCTCAAAACATGGGTTTTGTATGATGGGTTTTGATTTGGGTTTTTGGTGATTTAAATATTGTATTTTTAGCAACAAGGTTACAACATGCAAAGTTTACATGTCAAGAAAACAAGAAATGCAACATTTCAAAGGGTTGATCCTTATGGTTACTGCGCTTGTTCTTCTCATTTTTCTGGTCATATTAGCTTTTACATATTCTACATGGGTTTTGTATGATGGGTTTTGATTTGGGTTTTTGGTGATTTAAATATTGTATTTTTAGCAACAAGGTTACAACATGCAAAGTTTACATGTCAAGAAAACAAGAAATGCAACATTTCAAAGGGTTGATCCTTATGGTTACTGCGTTTGTTCTTCTCATTTTTCTGGTCATATTAGCTTTTACATATTCTACATGGGTTTCCAGGAGTCATTCAATTATAGTGCTTCCACCATTCCAACCTCATTGTGAAAACAATCAAATAGTATTGACTTCGATTGGGCACTAAATGTTTGAATAAATTCCTATTCAATCACCTTCTTAATCTGAAATATGAATCTAATCTCTTTACAAAACCAAAGTGTTTGATAGTGATTTTCAACACAACCATAAAAATCTGCAAAACCTATTGATAAGAGAATGTCTTTTATGTTTTAACATAATTGTCATTAACAAGAAATACGAGTAAGAAAAACTGCTATAGAGACATTTCTCGCTTAAGTTTCCTAAAGCTAAACTGCATTTGCTCTTGTCTAGCAGCCAATAATGAAATGTCACTCGACTCTTTTTTAAATTGCTTGAGCTTTTTCAGTATTGACAAGTGTAAGGGCTGTGCATAACACTCTATAGTATAGCTTGTTATGCTTACAAGCTTAAAGCAACTACAAATGTTTGTGGTGAATTTTAATATTTTTTAATATATATATATATTATTTCCGTCTTATATTATTGCTGTTCCCAATAGTCCCCTCAAAATTTGAAGGTGCGCTCTAGCTGTCTTGAAGACGTGTCCCCCGTTCTCATTGTTCTAAAAACCAATGCAACATAGTTTTAAACATTGTCGTAGTCGATCATTTATATCATACTAGTATTTTTATTACAGTACTAGTTGATCCCTCTTTCAGAAAAACTAAAATGCAAATTCCATTGAAAAAAAGCTAATGCAAACTCTACTGAAAAAAAGCTTCACCAAACAAGGTTGCATGGAAGTATAAACTTGCGGCTATGCAGGAATTTCGAATGACTAAATGGCAAATGCTGAGAACGCATAGCTGCGAGTTTATGGAATAATACCAAAATAAATTTGGTTAGCTTTGGAAAAGGCAATGATTGATTAATCAACCTTTTTTTGTTACGAGGTTCATATGTTAATTGGCGTTCATTCTGCAACTTGATATTATGGGTGTTTTATTGATCTAAAAGAATCTCAAAAAGTTTGGATGATTTTATGGGAGAATAATATGATTATGACTGGTTTTTATTTATTTAATTAAATTAATTTTTAAATACATTTTAACATGTCTTTGACTTTTTAATTGGATGATTTTATGGGAGAATAATATGATTATGACTGGTTTTTATTTATTTAATTAAATTAATTTTTAAATACATTTTAACATATCTTTGACTTTTTAATGTTGTTGTATGTGGATAAGAAAGTTTTGTAAATGATACTTTGTCTCATGTGAGACCTCATATTCATGTACCAATAAAACATTTTGTAAAAATTAATTCAAGATCGTGGTCATATCAAAGTACCATGTCTGGCTTTCCTATCCATTAAAAAATATTCAACAAATAATAAGAATCACTCAGTACAGATTTTTTTTATAAATATTCAACAAATAATAAGAATCACTCAGTACAGATTTTTTTTATAAATATAATAGCGAAAATTTTCTTTGCTGGAAAAAGATGAACCTATCATTGTCCCTGTGACAAATATCCTTTGTGAAGGTCACATTATAAGCCATCGAATTGAGCTACTTTATCAAATCACACTGTAAATACCTTAATCTCGTTCAAAGGCGAGTACTTTTGTATTTATTTGAGAATTCAGAGAACAGCGGGCTGTGCAATAAGATTTTGAATTTAATAACAAATCAGATAACAAATAATTGTTTTTATATAATTAAAAAATAAAAGAAATCTATTTTTAACAATTTAGCAAAAACTCAGAAATATTTGTTCATAATAAAATCAACCTTACTAGAAACCAAATAATGAAAAAAGGATTTGAAGTCCAAATT